>MVJL01006459.1:0-39988 GCA_002156465.1 Macrocentrus cingulum | reverse complement strand
CGAAATAACGGAGATATCGCAAAATGTTACTCTATATAAATTATTGCAAATTAAATTTTCTACAAATTATGTTAGATAAAATTTTCTGTAGCTCTTAATCCGTAGCCAGAAAACGCAAAAAACTAAATTTCGGAAAATGTTTTTTTTTTTGTGATTAATGGCAGTTAATTAGTCTAATTGTCAATTACATACTATAATCAGTTGTTTAAGCCACGAAATTAGCGTTATTTTAGTGTTTTTCCGACTTGTGATTAATGGCAGTTAATTAGTCTAATTGTCAATTACATACTATAATCAGTTGTTTAAGCCACGAAATTAGCGTTATTTTAGTGTTTTTCCGACGCTAAAAAAATCTGAACTTTTTAAAAACACTAAAATAACGCTAATTTCATGGATAAAACAACTTTTTATCGTATGTAATTAATAATCTAACTAATTAACTGCCATTCATCACGAGAAAAAAAATATTTTCCGAGATTCAGTTTTTTGCATTTTCTGGCTATGGATAAAGAGCTACAGAAAATTTTACTGAACATAATTTGTAGTCATCACGAGAAAAAAAATATTTTCCGAGATTCAGTTTTTTGCATTTTCTGGCTATGGATAAAGAGCTACAGAAAATTTTACTGAACATAATTTGTAGGAAATTTAATTTGCAATAATTTATATAGAGTATGATTTTTGCATATCTCTCTTCGTTCGCGAGATATCGAGGAAAAACGAAAAATCACGATTTGCGACCGCAGCGCCACCTCTCGGTAAATTGCGGAACTAATTTTTTCAAGCAAATTGACGAATTTTTCATGGAAAATTTAGTTCGGCAATTTACCACTCACCTCTCGGTAAATTGCGGAACTAATTTTTTCAAGCAAATTGACGAATTTTTCATGGAAAATTTAGTTCGGCAATTTACCACGAGGCGGCGCTGCGGTCGCAAATCGTGGTTTTTCGTTTTTCCTCGATATCTCGCGAAATAAGAGAGATATCGAAAAATGTCACTCTTTATAAATTATCGCTGCGGTCGCAAATCGTGGTTTTTCGTTTTTCCTCGATATCTCGCGAAATAAGAGAGATATCGAAAAATGTCACTCTTTATAAATTATTCAAAATTTAATTTCCTACAAATTATGTCGAGTAAAATTTTCTGTAGCTCTTCATCCGTAGCCAGAAAATCAAAAAAACTAAAATTCGAAAAATGTTTTTTTTTCTCTTGATGATACAAATTATGTCGAGTAAAATTTTCTGTAGCTCTTCATCCGTAGCCAGAAAATCAAAAAAACTAAAATTCGAAAAATGTTTTTTTTTCTCTTGATGAAAGGCTTCTAATTGGTCTAATTATCGATTATATACGATAATAAGTTGTTTAATTCACGAAATTCTAAAATTCGAAAAATGTTTTTTTTTCTCTTGATGAAAGGCTTCTAATTGGTCTAATTATCGATTATATACGATAATAAGTTGTTTAATTCACGAAATTAGCGTTATTTTAGTGTTTTTTCGACGCTATAAAAATCTGACCTTTTTTAAAACACTAAAATAACGCTATATTTATGGATTAAACAACTTTTTATGGTTCATAATTATTAATCTTTAATTAGAAGCCTTTAATTATCTGACCTTTTTTAAAACACTAAAATAACGCTATATTTATGGATTAAACAACTTTTTATGGTTCATAATTATTAATCTTTAATTAGAAGCCTTTAATGATGAGAAAAAAACATTTTCCGAAATTTAGTTTTTTTGATTTCCCGGCTACAGATTAGGAGCTACAGAAAATTTTGCTGAACATAATTTGTAGGAAATTTAATTCTGAATAATTTATAAGGAGTAACATTTTTCGATATCTCCCTTATTTCGCGAGATATCGAAGAAAAACGAAAAATCACGATTTGCGACCGCAGCGCCACCTGGTGGTAAATTGCGGAACTAATTTTCTCCGACAAATTGACGGATTTTTCACGGAAAATTTAGTTCTGTAATTTGCCGCGGGGTGGCGCTGCGGTCGCAAATCGTGATTTTTCGTTTTTCCTCGATATCTCGCGAAATAAGGGAGATATCGCAAAATGTTACTCTTTATAAATTATTCAGAATTAAATTTTCTACAAATTATAATCAGTAAGATTTTCTGTAGCTCTTCATCCGTAGCCAGGAAATTAAAAAAACTGAATTTCGGAAAATGTTTTTTTTCTCTTCATTAAAGGCTTCTAATTAGTTGGATTAATAATTATATACCATAAAAAGTTGTTTAATCCATCAATATAGCGTTATTTTAGTGTTTTAAAGAAGGTCAGATTTTTTCAGCGTCGAAAAAACACTGAAATAACGCTAATTTCGTGGCTTCAATAACTTATTATTGTATATAATTAACAATTAGGCTAATTGACTGCCATTAATCACGAGAAAAAAAACATTTTCCGAAATTCAGTTTTTTGGATTTTCTGGCTACAGATTGAGAGCCACAGAAAATTTTACTGAACATAATTTGTAGGAAATTCAATTCTCAACAATTTATGTAGAGCTACATTTTTCGACATCTCCCTTATTTCGCGAGATATCGAGGAAAAACGAAAAATAATGATTTGCGACCGCAGCGCTACCGCGCGGTGAATTTCGGAACTAATTTTTTAGACAAGTTTCTCAATTTTTCATGGAAATTGAGTTCTGCTACTCACTGCGAGATGGCGCTGTGGTCGCAAAAAATAAAATTTTGTTTAAAAACCGCATTTTTTCGCTCTGTCAAGCGGGTAAAATCATGTCAATAAATGTAGTTAATAATACGTCATAAAATTACTTATTTCTCCAGAAAAAAATAATTTTCTCGCGAAAAATCCGATTTTTTTCGACTTCGAATGACGGCGTCAAGAATGAATATATAAACACCCTAGTTCCCCAGTGCAAAGCCGCTATATCTATCCATAATCGCCGGAACGGCAGTGTATATCGTCTACGATCACGGTGATAGAATCCAAGCTTTCCCGAGAGCTAGTGACCTCTTTCGCAATAATTAGGCATTATTGTCCTTTTGTTAGATTCTTCTTGGCGCGCTTGCCCGGCCTGCCGCTTTCCGCTTTTTACATTGCATTTTACGAGAGGTATTCATATATGTACGACCGTGCGACGTATATTTGTAATTTTGTAATACACCGCGAAAAACTATAACTACCAGTACGAAATGATGCTAAATAGAGTAAGTATAATACAAATAATTATAAAATTCTGTCGATTAATGTTCAATCATAAATTTCGTGCATTACAAGAGGTAATAAAAATTGTTGCGCAATTTTTAGGTTATCCATCGCACGTGCCAGCAAATTCGAGTCTCAGGGGCAAGGTTAATGTCGGACAATTCTCAATCAACCCGGCTTGAAAAAAGTAAGTTGATTCATACTATTAAATTATAAATTAACAATAGTCACAATAGTTTATTAAATACTGCGTACGTTTTCTCAGCACTGAATCAAGTGACGCTTCTTGGCCGAGTGGGAGCGGACCCGCAAAGACGCGGAACCGAGACTCATCCAGTTACTGTATTTTCTCTAGCAACTCACGTAAACTACAAGCAGGATGGAGGTATGTTGATAAATTCAAGTGAATTTACCACAATCATCATGGATATATTTTTATTTCAGGCGATTTCATGCAGCGCACTGATTGGCACAGAATTTGTGTCTTCAAGCCCAACTTGCGTGATAACGTTTTCAATTATATGAAAAAAGGCCAGCGTGTGTTGGTCAATGGAAAATTAAGTTATGGCGAGATCAAGGATGAAAATGGCCAACCACGTCAAACAACGGCAATAATCGCTGATGACGTCATTTTTTTCCAATCTAACTAAGTTTATTCCTGTTTATAGTTTATTACTCCTATATTATTCACATTGAATTATTGAAAATTTTTGTATAAATACCATTTTTTTAATCATGATTTTCATAATAAAAAGTAAAGAACAAATTTTTATGTAGTTAAAAAAATTCTGAAACCTTTAAAAAAAAAAACAAAAAATGTTGAAAAATTTTTTTTTTCAACAAGAAAACATTCGCTTGCAAAAAAACTATTCGTAAAATTCACTTTTTTTTTAGAGAAAACACGAGTAATAAATTGTTAAACCAAAGAATTTCATACAATAACTACCGTAACGTTGTATAAAATCATCAAAAACATAATTATCCATAATTATCACTATGGTTATCGATGATAAAATATTCTAATTGTCAAATGCAAATTCAAAATATCACGAAATATATCGCAAGTGTGTGTGACACTTGGAGAGATTATTTTCTCACAATTTTCAATAGTAAAAAAACATTGATGTTCAAAAATTGTTAATAAGTATAGTCGAGTTTATATTTACATACTCTGAAGGTTGACTCCATAACAATTACATAGATTGGTATTAAATCTAAAATTTTACAGGTGATATAATTGTTTTTACACGATACTTGCGTCTCTTACAAGATATATAAATGTATTTATTTTATTTTATTATTATTTTTTTTTACTCCACAACGGTATACCACTAAAATGAAATCACACAACACCCGTACAATCTTCATCATTTTTTTTTTTGCACAATACAATTTTCCGTCCTACATTAGTATTAAATTTTCACGGCGTCTTTTTTTCTTCATCGCATGGCCGTAGAGTGTCTTATATACAATTTATTATAAATAAAAATTAAACATATATATATAATTTTTTTTTGTATATCTACTCAATATTATGCGCTCATAAAACTTGTATTCTATTTTTTTTTTCTTTCATTCATTCAATATTTAAAATGAATGAAATATTTTTTTTCTTCTTTACTTTATATAGAGATCACAGTGTACAAGAAGCCAGATTACAGGTTTCAATCTTAATAAATTCACTTTTTAATTTTATTATTATTATTAAAAATTCAATTTACAATTTTTACGAATTTTTTTTCTACATCATTTTATGAAAAAATACAGTATATATTTTTCTCGTTAATTCTCCGCAAAAAAAAATTTTTTTTTTCAATAATTAACCAATCATGTATATAATAATCTAAAATAGCAATTAATGCTATTGACGAGTGAGAAAATTACTGGAAAAATTTTACGAATGTCGAGCAATGAGTAATCTGTGATGGTTAAACCACAATTACACATTCTTTTTCCCTTTTCTCTTTCGAATAACGTACAAATTTCGAATATAAATTTTGGTATTAAAAAATATATATATTTATATATTTTTTATGTATAGATTTATATATAAATTTAAATATAACTCTGGCCCCGGATTTCCATAAAATTCTTTCTACTTACCCATTTCTTTCAATAAATTTGTCTCCATATGTATCGCACGTTTATCATCATCATCGCGACTTCTATCTCTATTTTCCGTTCGCTTTCTCTTTATATATATATATATAGAAACCTATTTACATTAGCAACTTAGGTGTTTATTATATTGTATATAATAATCTAGATAAAATTGCAACCTGCCAAATATATTAGCACACGCAAAACTTTGTCGCGCAAGTTCGGCGCATTATTGGCGAAAGTTTCATTAAATTTTATCATACGATGGAAGCTCCAAAATACAGCCACTCTCACATACATACAATACTCGATTTTTTCATTTCATGGTAAGGTAAAAAAAAAGGTAACATTCTTGGCACAGATTTGTCAAAGTTTAAAAAAAAAAACCCTGACTATTCTTTCATTCATTATTTTATATTTCATTATATACGCTTTTTTACTATTAAAAATTGAACAAACCGCAGGCAAATAGACGCACACTTTCTCAAATATCTCAAAAAATATTAACTTTAAATCATTTTTACAAATAACCTTTTTTGTAGAAAATTCAATTTCCTAAAAAAAATGTCAAATATAAAAATTTGATAATTCAATTATTTTTTGAGATATTTGAAAGAAAAAAAATATATATATATATTTATCTTATACGCCCAGAGATTTTTGTGGATATTCGTTAAAATCATCCGACAAAAATATCTATATCCAATTCCGCAAAGTGCGATAATAATATATTTATATATTTATAATTGAAAGCAAAAGAAGAAAATTCATTGTAGTTTTTATCAGTGATTACATGATTTTTCTTCAATAACGATCATCGAATGATTTAAACTGCATTTTCTCTGAGTATAACGTAATAACAATATTTTATCGTACTTTCTCCCTTTACTCTCGCGCTATTTTTCATTTTTTTTTTCTTCGCAGGAAGCATTAATAATAATTGAACATTGAGCGAAGGTCACGAATTAATGAAATTCAAAAAGCGAATTTACATATAACTCGGATTCAGTGTCGAGTTATGCGTTATTGCGTTAATAAAAAAAAGAAAAAAAAAAAAAACAAACAAAAAGCGATAAAATATCACGATTGAATTGGATTGAACAGTCAAATCCAATTGGAATCTCATATGGTAATTCGGAACGTCTTTTATACAGGATACAGATCATTTGTTTTTTTTTTTTGGACGTTGCAAGGACACTATCGCACACTTCAACGCTCTGACAGTGCAGTGCTTTCGATTGTCGGATTCTATGAATCAGTCTTGATTATTATTTAGATTCACTTGGGGATTTTAAAGAACAACGAGGTATATTTAGATATAAAATATATCCATAAAACTCGCTTTTTTACCCATCAACAGCGACTATTTATGCATAATCAGGCTCTCGTGTCGCTGTTACGTTCCACGTCACTTCCTCTCTTCTGGTTCTTGATTAGTTTTAACAAGATTGTACGCGTGACTTCGATATTTTGCCGGTGGATCGTGAAGTGGAAGAGGCTGCTCGCAGGAAATATGGCTCATGCTTGACATTGAAAGGTCCGTTGGCATGTCAACTTCCTGCTCTATTCCATTAGCAGATATCGCGCTATCGTCATCGGGTTCTGATTTTATACGCATCTGTTGACGTAACAACGAGATATTCTTGATGTTTTTCAGCTCCGTGGGATTGCGAAGAAACCTGCAAATTGATTAGCACAATTAATCAACAATAAGTCGCATAATTAACATAATAGAGGAGTATATGTGTGTTTTTTTATGATGTAAATATCAACACTCACTGATAGCAATGTCGTTCGCCTTGGACCTTTCTCAGTATATTGACACGATAATAATAGCGCAGTGCTCGGCTCATTTTGTCGTAATTCATTGAAAGGTGATTCTTCTGAATGCCCCAAAGCCGCGCCAGTCCACCTGGATCCACGATCTTGAATACTCCAGTTTCTCGACTTTTCCACGCTATCAAGCGCGTATATCGCTGCAACGGATCGTTGAGTAATTGCTGAAGAAAGTCCCAAAGAAGTCGGCCATCTGAACAAAATAAAAATTTATCTGTCAAAAATGCCTGAAAGATCCATAAAAAAATTCCTCCATGAAAAATTATAAATATTGTCATTATAAAAACTGTCTTTAGCGACAACTTGATCAAATATCTCGCAAAAAAAGTAAAATACAAAAAAAATTTATTCAACATTTTTTGTAGAGAATTACATTTACAATTATTTCACTCTGATAAAATTTTTTATTATCTCGCTTATTTACTAACTTATCACCAAAAAATCAAAAAAATTACAAAAACAGCTAGATTTTGAAGGAGTATTAAACCCTTAACAAAAATTGAAAAAGATGGAAAAACACCTATTTTTTCCTCAAACATTGCAAAATGCATTGTTAAAAATAAGCCAACTAAAAATTCATTTTGTGAGTAGAATATGATTTTTTAAGCCTTAATTAAAAATTAGCCTTGTTACAGAATTGTTAATGGGCTTTCTCTAATTGAAGCGAAATATTTTTTTCGGTTATTACATGATAAATAATAAGATTATATACATAATAGAAGAAAAAAAAAATTGGTACACACTTGTATTAGGTTCGGGCGAGTCGCTGGGAAAAAATTCCCTGCCCCCGGACGCAGGTCTAAATCCTCCGGGTGTGAGTGGCATCATTTGAGACGACAATGTGGGACTGGATTGATCCTTGACGCAAACTTCGCTGAGCCTCTGAGCCGTGAGAGCGGTCGGCGTGGCCGGCGGACTGTTGCTGCCTTGATGATTGTCCTCGTCGGAATCACTCTTGTATACTTGAGTCTGATTACTCTCCGTGTGGCCGGGCGATCCAGCTTGGCTGTCGACCGATGGCGCCGGTGACAGTGTCACCGAGTTGGTCGACATAAACGAGGCAAGGTTGGCTGTATAAGGATTTTCCGCCCACGTGGGCGTTGGTGGATGTGAATGAGGGCTCAAGGGATAAGCTGAAGATCTCGTGGGTGTAACTGGACTGCTTGGAAGACATCGCTGCAACTGAGTGAAATCTCGTGCCAACATCCCAAGGACATTGTGAAGAACGTCACCTGCACCTGGACATCTCTCTCCCAAATCTGCCTTTGTCAGCAGACTCAGGGCTTTTCCATTCATTTGGAACAGGTCCATGTCGAAGGACGGCAAGTCAAACTCTCTCTCTGCCCAACGCAGAAATGTCACCACGTCGTCGCGCGACCAAACTCGAGGATCTGACGCTGTAACAGAACAGTTGCGTCATTACTTCCCTTTATCTCATTGTCAAATCAATCATTTACAGCCACTGTCAAACTAATAATTCCCCCCATCTGCCTGTTGATTAATTAATTTCAACAATACAACAGGAAAATTTTTTTTCTTCTTCTTTATCCTCGCATTTTTCTCTTGATTTATCTCGCAAACCACCAGATTTACGTAACTTTTGTATAGAATACTTTTTATAAATCTTTTTTTCAGCTACAAACATGGTTTTAGGTAAAAGTTTCGTAACTGCAATAGTTCTCAAGATATCGAGGAAAAAACGAGGACACTGATGTATATAATTTATCTGACAATTTGAACGAGTAATTTATTGTGTCTCACATACCCAGACTCGGAGGCAAGTGAGTCTTAAAGTCCATTAGAGGGCTCTGTGGTGGATGAGAAGGAAAAGTCATGGTTGGATATCGCCACAGCAGTTCCCCAGTACTGAAAGGCAGGGATATCCCTGGTGGGAGACGGGAGTCCATTCCCGTCATGCCGCCAGCGGCGGAGACCGGCGGTAGTTGCGGCAACTGGATCGTCGGCAATAGTTTCATAACACGACGTTCACACTATCGTCTGTCTGCAACAGAAAAACCCACACATGTCAGCTACACAGGCTTATTACAACGCGCTGAAATATATATAACTTGTATTAATAATTTCAAACACAGAGATATCGATCGCCAGCGCGGCCAACTCTCACTTATTGCTTTATTACCGATGATCAGTCAGACTTATCGCGATGCTAAAGGCATCTTCTGTGTAATAAAAGCCTCACATATACCCTGATATAATTATCACCCAACCTAATCATCATTTACACCCATAACAGGATATATAAAAAAAAAAAACATCGCACGAAAAGTTGATAAAAAAACTGAAAACAGTAGCAATTCCCACACGACTATAGATATCTACACCAAATTTTATAGCTTTTATTTTCTGATTGTAAAGAAAACCCATTATTTCGGATTATTCAATTTTAATTAAAACCTTTTTTAAAAATTTCCCACGTCTACTGAAAATTTTCAAGATATTTCTTAGGACTGTTGCCTTTGATTATTACTGATTAATCACATGTTCGACACATTGATTTTGAAAATTTGAAATACCTACAAATTATACTTCAAAATCTCATGGCTTTAATCATTGAATTAATATTTTGTCACTAAATTCATGATGAATTGTTGCTTCCAAATTTTGCATGAAATCTGTGCTTTCGATTTCTAACAGTGTAAAAATATTGGAATGTTTAGTGACAGTGTATTATCATAAAATACGAAGGTCTAAAGAGAGGTAGGTGGCAGGCAGGAAGAAGTGTATCCGTTTCTCGTACGGATTTACATACTGTATTTATTCCATTCGACGTCGCGTTATTGCTTCGTGAACGAAAAAAAAATCCAACCTCAAGGAGGAGCGAATAAAGAAACCTTCTTGTTTTAATTGTGTTGTTCATGTTATACCACTGGCACAAACACGCCCCCCACACTTGTAAATCGTAACGAGATTAATTTCGAAGACGCGACGACGACGAGGGGCCAGCGCGACTAGTCTCGTCGTCGTCATCATCATCATCGCGTCAATTGGCTTTCTCAGTACGGTGAGCAGCAGCGTTTTGACCTCACTTAAAATTTTGTTATTGCAATTCATCTATTAAATCACACGTAATTGCAGGGGATTGTTGTTTATCGGTGTTTGCTATAAAAAGACTCGACAGAAGAGAGGAAAAAACGTCGTTATACACACGCATGACTTGAATATTCACATGTGACTGTATATCAGCGTTAAAGTATCGCCATTGGAAGGCTATGACGTGGAAGATGGCAATTTCCTGGTGCGAGAGAGCAGCGCGAGACAACGGCACATCGAC
The DNA here is from genome assembly GCA_002156465.1 of Macrocentrus cingulum. NCBI lineage: Eukaryota > Metazoa > Arthropoda > Insecta > Hymenoptera > Braconidae > Macrocentrus > Macrocentrus cingulum. The sequence goes on along the minus strand of MVJL01006459.1, from coordinate 29,572 downwards.
CTTCGCGTGCCGGGAGTCCGCCTTCTCTTCGTGCCCTCTTCTCTCCTCTTTTCTCCTCGACATCTAGCGTCGTCGACGGCGTCGCCGTCGTCATCATCGCACTTGCCACCGCCGCGTCCTTATCACGCGGCCTCTCTCGCTCTCTGAAGCCCTTGCTTGGCTTCCCTGTACACGCCTGATCTCATACGCCTCTTACGCAAGAAAGGTAACACACCAGATTCCCTGTACCTGTGGCGGTTCCGTTTCTCATCATCTATACTGCCGCGGACAGCGCGCGGTTTTTTTTTACTTTTTGCTTTCGCAACGCACACTACACGTGACTGTGTACATATATATACTGGCCAGGTCCTGATATCGCAGACACACAGTCGTCATAATAAAATATACATATATGCCACAGCGGAAGAGGCGATATGACATATGATTTTGCATTTCTCTGCGCCGACAGTATATATAGTGCCTATGTATGTATATATACAAATGTTGTTTTAATTATGATAATCAGCATCGACTTTTTTTACTACTGATGTTAAAGCTGACACTATAAAAATGCCGTCACGTGACTTTAATTATGTATAAAAAAAGATTAAAAATTAGTGAAAAATATTTATTGAAAAAAGTTATTGAGGAAAAAAATTTATGTTTTCTTTTTTTGATGATTTATGGGCTGAATTATAGGTGAAAAAATTATTTTAATCAAGAAGAAAATATTGACAAACATGAAAGAAATTTTTATTTACTCCAAAATGCAAAAGTAAAAAATTAAAAACACTTTCAATGACAAAAAGAAAATCTAAAATATTATTACTTTAATGAAACTGAAAGCATTAATGACGAATATTTTTCATCAAAAAACAAAATATCCGATGGAGTATACATTTAGTGTTTGTAATTAAAAGTAAACCCTCAATACAGACTGATAAAAAAAAACCACGACAGATGTATATATACAAGCACACAGGTTGAATATTAAAAAATTGATCAAAATAAATGTATAGAATTTTTACGAGGCCTCTCGGCGCGATTGATTTATCGGAGTTCCGGTTTGATAGAATCCACATGCGTGCAACCATATACATCAATAATTCTCTTACGCGATATTATCGGGTGTGGCGTAAAAAAGAGCCTATGAATAATTATCTGTGGATATAGCAGGATCTACAAATGAGCGTGTGCGATAAAAAGAGGAATCTGGGCAGGAGTCTGTGGGATATACATATACGCACAGAGGATGAAGGGGGAGGCAGAGGCAGAGGAGAGAAGAAATACACGAGGTCGACATACGGGATCGCCTTAATCGACTTGTCGGAAGTCGATACGGCGAAAGGTCCCACGTTTGAGGCAGCGCGACCTCGCATCGCCGTCGTCCGCGTCCACGCCGTCGTCAACGCTACTCGCGTGTGTAGAGGTGCTGCTGTCTCGCGCGCACCGCGGTCCAGCATGAGGCCAGGTCGGCTAGAGGTGTAACTGCACAGCCGAGCGTGTGTATGTAGTGTTAGTTGCCAGAATCGAAGCAAAGAGGAAAAAGAGGTGCGCCGCGAGCACATTCGCTACTCCATGTCACAAGTTCGTATAGCACATGCTTTATTCATACTCGTGTGTGCGCGAGAGCTTTACATAATGCATATCGGCCAAGCAACGGCAATCGCGCGCGCCGGGCCTCGATAGGTCTCGCTTTCTCGCGGGCCAACGCGTAAGAATGGCGCAATCCGGAAGCGTCGAGGTGAGAGAATTGAGCACCACTGACAGTATAGGGCTCAGAGTCGATTCCGCGATAAGCAGCGACGAGAGACGCCCGGGCCCGCCGCCGTTCTCTCTGCATGCTCGCGCTCTCGGCTCGCGCAAGAAGTTGTACGCTCCTGGGAAGAGTAGTGACCTCTTCTTCTCTTCCTTCTTCTACTGCTACAACTCGCTCGTCGTGTCGCTCCTCTCCTAAGCAAACGGGCTCTATGCCTCTCTTAAATGGCTTTAATAATGTCACTTGTGCAATTGTCGACGACGAGGAAAAAAAATTTGTGTTATTTGTCGCTTCCTCATTTTCTTAAAACTCTTTACACGAGATAAATAATTGTTTTTTCTTCTCTATCTCAAAATTTTACGTTTTTTTTTTTGTTGCAGGTTATTTTTATACGCAATTATATGATTATATTATTGTCAGGGATATTTATGTATTTGAATATATATATGATTTTGTTGATGTATATATTTTTAAAAGAGGAAAATATATGTCAGTTTTGTGTGCTTCATTGAGCAAGTGAAAAATGGAAAAGGGTCAGGGTTATTTTCACCTGACTTGAGAGAAAATTCTTGTCAGTTATTTTTGGCGGTATATTTTTGTCAACGTTTATATATATACATAGATTTTGGGTTTTAAATGTTTACATGTATTCCACATTTGGGCTTTTTGGCTGTTTTACTACTTTGCGACTTTTGTTTCGGCGGCTACTTCTTTTTTCATTTCCACGAACTCATAAATTAATATATACGGTACACGACAGAAAGATGAAAAAAACACTTTACTGACGACTGATTAGGGATCGACAACCGCAGCATCAGCATAGGAGCTGTATATAACGATAATGTAAAAACACCTTTTCAAAAATAAAACGAGATTTCTATTTTTACATTTCAATAAATTAAGATCTAAAACTTATAGGTATTTTATTCGTAATGAGATTTTTCTTTCTATCGTAATATCTCGAGAAATACGAGAATTATTCAATTTTTATATACTAGATTTTTTGTAGCAAATTTGATTAGCTACAAAAAAAGTTATTTTCATAATTTTCCTAAATCTCACCATTGACGAGATATTCAGGATTTAAATGCAGCAATAGAATTTTTCAGATATGCAAATCTCGAATAAAGAATAATATCAATTTTTTGCAACAAATATTATGCCGGTACGACAAATCATTGTTGAGATTAATAAAATATACTCTGTCTCGTTATTCCAATGTCTGGATAACCCAAATGAAGAATATTTATTTTATCCAATTGCACAGCTGATGTAAATGACCAAGATGTCGCGGATCCAAGCATCGCAGCGACAGCGCGCGCGCGTTAAATTTCGACTCATCTCAGCAATACAATATTCCAAATTCTCCAACACTTGGCGCCACGTGCAGCCAAGGTGTGCGTGTAATCTATACAAAGTATAAAAGATCCTATCCAACAGATGATATAACCGAGAAAAGTGCACGCGGGAGGTTGTGCGATCAAAGGGGGGCAGGCAAACTCGTGTCCGCAATATAACCCGGAAGGTCCTTGACGATCCGGGCTGCGCGTATATAGTTCCAGAGATTTATCGCAATATATATGTAATAATCTATGTACAGAAGGCTGTGCGTAATCCATTGCCCCTACTGACGCTCTTTGTACTTTGATGGAGCTACAGCTGCTATCTTTTGCAGAACAGCCGTGTGCTCTCTATTCATATATTGCTGCCCATGAGCGCCATCTCCCTCGTGATATATATTCCACAATATCCTCTTTTCCCTCTCGCTGTACATATTATGGGCTCATTGGTGTCACTCACACACCCTTCCGGGTTCGTCACCTTTTTCTCCTGCACGCCACACTTGGCCGCGTTCAAAATAAGAGAAAATTGCCTCTCATGCGCGGCGCAACGATGGCGTCATCGTGTTAGATCAAGCAATAATATTTATGTAAGTGATATAACCTCGTGGCGACAGCAGCGCGAAATGTCTGCTGTTTAACCTTCCGCTATGCGTCTATTATTTTTTTTATTCCTCCATTCTGTGGGCATACTGTAAGAAACAAACAACGAAAATAACTATATGGTGAAATGTGCGCTTGTCACGCAGCATTTATAAATTCTTAATGCGTAACTGCGGGAAAAACGACGACGGGGGCAATCACTCGGCTACTTCCGATTGCGCGCACTCGGCCATCATCGACTTGGCTCGTCGTCGCGAAGCCTGCGACACTGGTACAATCGCGACAGCAAAACTAAATGTTCAGTGGGGAGGGAGACGATACGAAGACGCGCGCGCGCGCGCGGCTTTCAGTTGCCGAGCTGTTACGCATGCGTCGCGTTACGCGCGCAAGCATAATCGTTCGTTATATTATGCGTGCGTCAGCGTAAACACTCGCATCCTCCATACACTACACAGTCCGGTGGTTGGATTAGAGCGGAGAATTCCCGTGAGATCTGCATATACATCGCGCCACTAATAATGCAATAATAATGCCAAAAGGGCGTAGATATTTCGGTGTTTTTTTTCGTTAATGTTTTGATAATAACTCTGTAAATAAGCGAAAATATGAAAAAAGTCACTTGAATCAAATTTCTATCCGTACAAAAAATGTAGAATAAATTTTTACTATATATATTTTGCTTTGCTTCTAAGATATTTTAGAAAATAAGGGTTTTAAAAAACGGAAAATATCTGAAAAACAGTGGAAAATTAAAAAAATTTGAATTAACATTTTTTTAAAACATTCCAATGTATACTTCCTCCCGCGACACTGATGATGACGATGTTTTCCTCGCCTATTCCGAGAACTCGTGAATATTATTGTCAGCGACCTTTCAACTTCCTTATCGACGCGGTTCTTGTAGTTAATGAAGCGCACAAATTCATAATTATTCATTAAGTTAATTATAATCACAAAGAATAAATCTCGGCGCCAGACGGTGCGGAAATTCGTCGGTAAAAACGCGACGATTATTTTGTTTCATTTCACAGTCGGATTTTTTTTTTTAAATCAAAAGTAAAGGGTGGGTATAATTAAAATGAAAAATATTCGGGTATTTTTTAGCGTTAAAAAAATCAGAATTTTTTTTCATCTTGGTGTTGGCGTATGGTGTATAATAAAATGCTGTTTAATAAGAGATGCATTGCACTCTCGAGCAAAGGGACGCTTGGAAAAAGTGTTTCAGGCGCCAGGCGTGATGTTCGGGGTCGCCGACCGATCCAGGGTCGCACACGAGGAACCAAGAAATTCGCGGGACGCGCAGAGTATATAGTTGAGAGATATTCGTCGTCGTGTGTCTTCCCTAATAATACGAATGAGGCATGACGCATAGGGAAACTGACGCGTCAACTTTTCGCAGAATCTGAATAAACTGTAGTGCAATTTCATGATTCAAACTTGATGTAAACACACTGGTGTATACATATGTAACTGCGGCTTCTTGCGACACCTCAATACCCGGAAGTTATTATTAATTGTCTATTATGCTGATTTTGCGGATAGCTAATCGATAAACACTGCGCTTGCAGTCGCGCACGTCATTCCATAATGTTTTTATCTAGTTAAATAATATTTCTATACCGATATCGAAATTTGTTTAGAAGTATATTTATCTAATTAATTAAACAGAATTTTTCCTTGGGATATTTACATGAATCTTAATAGGAAAGTCCTGAGACTCAATGGAAAATCCAAATTTCATGATCGGAATATCACAAAAAGTACACAAATTTCTCTCTATTTTTTTTAAATGAATATATTTAGATGTTTTTTCAGGAAAATTTTCAGTGAGAAAAAATCCACTAAATGGCCTTAAAAGTTACTAGAAATTCTAATATTTTTTGAAAAGATATCAAATTCATAAACATTGGAATGGCGTAAAAAAAAAAAAACAATTATTTTTGTTTTTCGGGTCTCGTATCGAAAAATCATAATTTAAAAGCCCGATGCAAGCATTTTTAGATGTTGTAAAAAAATTATAGCAAAAACAGGAAAAGAAAATTTTCTACAATCACATTTTAATAATTATTTTTACAGATTTTAAAAATCGTAAGTGACCTATAAAAATGCTTGTATCGGGCAAAATTTTTTTAGGGACTTTTAAATACACAATACATTTCAAGAATAAAAATACCATCTCGAGATAGTAATAAAACGAAAAAAAAAACCACGTGCATTTTATCAAGAGTCGTGAGATGTGTTCAAATCAATTGACTCGTCTTCCTCGTACGTGAGTATTTCAACAGCCGGAAATGACTGTTGTTTATTCGGTAAATATATAATCACCGTGCAGTCGAACCGTGCGGTAATATCACGACGGATAAAGCCATGATAACGACCAAAAACAGAAAGAATAAAAAAAAATAAAATAAACTGACCCAAAAAAAAAGGGATCTACTTACTAAAACGCATCAATAATCCTGTGGGTAGTCGGTAACGCAATAGAGCGTCAAGTGTTTAAAAGCCCAGACGAAAACAAAAAAAAACCATTGGACTTAGGGGAAGTAAAAAAAAGTGTCTTAGCAACCTGTTACACTGAGAGAGAGAGAGGAGCCTTGAGCGGCGATTGAGAATCACTGCGGCCCCCACAAAGAGAGCAGCGAGGCCGTTGGTGCACGTGCATGCGAGTAACATCGACCGGAAGTCGATAAAAAGCCTGGTTCACCCTCGTCACTCGGCACCAGCTTCTCGTCATGGGAACGGGCCTCTTCAGCAAGCGGTCCAGACCTTAAAACCTGCCTTGAAGAGGAAGCCTCTCTGGGCCTCTGCTCCCCCCGCTGTTGCTGCTCCATCGGCCCGAGAGGAGTCGGGTTGCTCCTCAACGATTCACATATTTTGCCTCCGACGAGCCCACGCTGTCCCTTTGGTCTCCTCTCAGTTTCACCCTAAGCGTGTAAAAACAACGTCGTCGCGCTCCATATTATGTATGGCTTCTCATCGTCGTCACGAAATTCCAGATTTTTCCCACTCAATTGACCCGTTATATGCGATGCGGGCTCCCCCCGATCTACCGGCTGTTCATCCTTAACGGCACAATGATTTCCTTGGGATATAACGCTAATGCGCGCTCACTAGATGTCACATTCTCAGACAGGTAGTGCAAAAAATAACCCACATGTCACGCAGGTCAATCTGATGGTGCAAATACGGCTGCGCGCGCTCTATCCGAGACTTTTTTTTATATACGTATACACTCCCAAGAGTACATATATGTTGTCACAAATTTGAGATATTTAATATTTTTTTAGGATCCTTGATTTCGATAAAAATAGAATTTTTATATTCTTATTTTAAAATGATTTTTTGAGATTATATATGCAAAAAGACTCCCGAATTTTTCCTGTTTTTTTTTTTTTCTGAAAATATTATTGTTTATACAATTAACTCAAGTTGAAATAAAAACGGCTTCGAAATCAGTAAGTTTCAATCTGTTGTTAATTTTATAGTTACATCCGGACTATTGATAATTTTTAATGAAACTTTTATTGAAAAAAATTGAAGAAGACGTTAATCATATAAAAAATATCAAACAATAATAGGCGATAATACCACTGTAAAAAACAATTAAAAAATATGTCTGAAACATTAACTCATCTATATAAGATACAGATTATTATTAAAGAATCTTCCAAAAAAAGATTATATATACAAGATATATCCAAAGTAGCACACGTCTAATATCCCAAGGATTATGTTGTGAATAAAAAAAATTAAAGCACCGTCGAAAAGAACGATACACACACAAAACAGAGTATAGAAATTGATGTTGGAATTTCACGATGGTCTGAACTATATAGTCCTTTCTTTTCACATGTGTATTGTCATGTCATCTCACTCAGAATGCCGCCCCTTACGTCATGCTCTGCCTCACCTACATTTCAACTCTCTTTGTCAGCGCGGGGACTTCCGAGATGATGCCCCAAGACACCCGGGCCCTTCCTCCCACAAAAGTATCAACGCCGAGATCTATCAAAATAGTCCCACACTGTATTATCCTTTCAATATACATAAAATACATTTATTTCAACCGGTATATAAAATATATAAGTACATGAAATAATGCCGATTTTTATAAACCAACATTTTCCACGTAACAATAAATTTGCATAATCGTCTAAAAATATGTTACATGAACATCAACATAAATAGTTCATACATGAATATTCGTATATGATGTAATCGAAACCAAGGTGGATCGTTCCGACTTTCTTATTTCCAGTTTCTCACTTTTTCTCTCTCTCTCTCTCTCTCTCTCTCTCTCTCTCTCTCGCCTTCTCTGTCTATCTTTTTCAACTTCTTCCTCCAATTTTTTTTTTAATTTCCTGTTTCATAAGACAGAGTGATTGCACAACGATTCATCGATTCGACTGCGGTCGAGACTTGCTCAGCTAATTCTTACGCAATTCCGCCGATTACTACGTGCAAGACCTGTTAATGATGATAATCGCGAGTATGCAACAGAGGTTACAGATGGCTTTTTATTTTCACACCGCTGCTTTTGGCCCACCATCGTGGAATACTAAAGTTACACATGCTCACGCTTGTAGAGTTTACAATAAGTGTTTTATATATATCTAGGAGTAAAATAACCTGATTTTTAATGCGAGTAAATTACCGACCACCAACCGGTCATGCAACACACCGTATTATATACATTGCAACCTTTCAACTAGATCAGGGTAATAATATGTCTATTTTAATAAATTTAATTTTTTTATGTGTAGACTGATTCGAAAAGAATTCTTCTTTATTAGGGTTCTTGAACCTTCAATCAAGCCTTGGGCTATATGCTCTTAATAATAGTTTTTGGTTCAGAGTCCAAAAGCCCAAAATTGTTTGGTATATTAAAAGATGAAATATTCAGGTCTTTTAAAACTCAGTTTAATCCTCGAATGCGTCATTACAGCTCGCAAAACTTTCGGTTCTTTCGAGAAAATACTTTCATTTCACCAAGTACTTTGATTTAAGATAACGATCCTAACAGTTATGAGGACATTTCACCATAAAGTTGTAACGTATTAGAGCTTTCTGTGATTGCAAACGCTCTTTTAAACCGTCTCGAACTTCAAACATTACAAAAAATCAATGAAACATCATCGAAAAACAAAAAACAAAAATACCTGCTTCAGAAATTTAAAGATTGAACAAATGTATAACTGTTTAAAATCCGAACTTGAGTGGAAAATATAAATTTTGACGTGGTTTCGACTAAAAAAAACTAGAATATCACTTTTTAATCGATTTTCTTGTCAATTCGTTCTATTTATTCTTTAATTTTCAACATTTCCAACCCTAAAACTAAAGCTCAGTTAAATTTCACTCTTTTCGTTTAATTGATATGGAAATATGACAGCTGTAAATACCGAATATTCCCTATTAAATGCACGAATCGATCTGAAGATTAAAATTGAAAAGTTCCCACATTTGACCTACATGTTTGAATTTTCGATTAGAACCAATTCATCGACAAGCAGGCATTGAGTAATATAGTCATATTTCGAACATTGAGAATGAAAATCCAACTTGTGTTTGGAAATTCAATGAAAAGTTTCAATTGATTCGATTGAAAGACGTACATTTGACTATTCTAACGGCGATTTATGACTTATACAGCTATTGGATCGGAGTGTCGATATAGAACACGGCTAATGCGATGTAATCATCGAGTATATATAATGTTCTCAAGGGAAATTTCAAAGGCGGAAACACAACAAGAAAATATACTCGCTTCTACGACAGTGTGCTTCCTTCGGACCAATGACGAACTGGATTAGAGTTTCCGGGAAGTGACTTCACGGTTGTGGAGGCTCGCCTTAATAATTGTATTCCTCTTTCCTTTCTTTGCGCACCCAGGATTTCACCAAGTGCACCGAGAATAATAAATAATATAAGGCAAGCAGGTAAAAAAATGTACGTATACAAAACAAACAAACAAACAAACAAATGACAAACTTGTCGAGTAAGAGTCATTAATTTCCTATACTTTATCTGCCTGATTAGCTCAATTATATAAAAAAAAAATACGAAGCAAGACTGGATTAATCAGAAAAACACGATTTAATGATTTTTTACGTGGAATTATTAATTAAAATCAGTGTATAGATTTTTATAACAACGAAAAATTCAGTTTTTCTAGTTCTCAGAACGACGCTGGACATATATTGTGCTGCTAAACCAGAATCTCGCGGTTACAGTGCAGTTTTCCAAAGGCAAATTCACTTTTCCGTCCCTAAAATTTTGATGAATGCGATTTAAATGGTTCTATTGATATTAGCGACACACACAGGAAACCGTTTTATGAAGATTTATCGTTTTCTAAGTAACCATCAAAAATATAGTATTTTCTTTTGTGAAATTTTCGCTCCCTTTTTTTTCAAAGCTCAAAATTAACTATAAACCTCATTCGTTGATTATTCTACAATACAAAGAGGAAAAAACTTTTAATTTGAACATTTTTCAAAGAAAAAATTATTGAACTCTAAAATTGATATTTAAACATGTGCACAAAATAGTACATTACTCACCTAGGGAAGAAAGTAGGGCATTTCAGCCCGTGGTGTGTATACTCTACTATATTTCCGAAAAAAAAAGAGAAGAAAATCGAACTTTCGGCCTGGGCATTATGATATAAAAAAATTTTAACGTTTAACGTCTACTTATCGCTTTTTAAACTACTTAGAAATTATTGAATACAAATTATCCACTTGTAAATGTCAAGAAACTTTTTTTATTTATACCCCTACAACTCATTTAATTTTAGAATTTACGATATCATAAAATGGCTGTTAAAGTCGCGACTAAAAAAGGTTGTTCTTCAGCACACACACACACACACACAATTGTGACACAATTAATCTGAATTTGACTGTACAGGTGATCATAAATTACAAGAAAAGTAGGAAAAAGGGCGGCTCTCAACGTGTCCCTCTTCCTGATCCTTTAAAATATATTCGGACCACTGCATCTGAAATGAAAGAGGCGACACGGAGGAACGTACCAAACAACGAGATGAGGATGCGAGTCTACCTGATGGCCGTTATATTCTACCTGCATGCTATATGATGGTGTGTTCCAGTCGACCAAAACTTGCTGTACAACGTGGTACAGTGGGTGGCAGCTACTAAAGAAGTTCGATACACACGTGTAGGAATGCACACGTATGGATGACAATGGGTATCCTACGAGCCCTATAGCGGAAGGCTCAAAAACTTATTGAAAGCATGACGGAATGTTGGGGGATAAAGAATTGACATTGTGTAAGTGTGACTGAGCGTGAGAAAAAGTCCTATAAAATTACACGTATTATCACCATGAGGAAGTACACTTAAAACCCAAAAATAAGAAAATAAATTTTTCCCGTTAATCAGACACAATTACACGCAAGTAATTGTCCAGATGTCTTCAACATCTCTCTCTCTCTGAAATACTCAAGTGACGCGCGAGCGTTGCGTTGGTCGACTCGGGCCCGACGGGAATATTAAACAGAAAAAAAAATTTTTTTTTTTCAAGCGACAGCAGTGGAGAGCAACTCTGACAGCTTCGTCTAGAATGTACCCGAGGCTATTTATACTCGACACATACAGTTTACACCCAAATTTCTAATCAAAATACATCATTTTGACAATAAAATCACTCTGACAAGAATTTAAAATTTTTTTACCGTTATAAGAATAAAGTATTTCTCCTTTAAATTGTTTACGCAAATTTTAATAATTTTAATATTTATTCAAAACCAACTGGGGTTTTTTTTTCGGTTTTGTTTATAAAGACAACCACGATAAGAGGCATTTTTCCTCAATCGATTTTTTTTTATCTTACAAATACTTTACACACATTTGCATACATTTTCCACGAAATTTTTCCGCCAACTATATTGAAGAAAGATACTGACGTATGTATAGGTGCAAATTGCTGTCTGGTACCGGTCGTATAAATATGCCAGGAGGAAGTGAGTACAATAATAGAATCTGAACGTAGGTCTGACCGGACAAGATGAGGAAGCCAGAGAGTGGCGTGGAGAAGCGTGTAAGCGAGAGAGGAATGGCAAAAAGAAAGAGAAACTGCAGAGAATAGCGAGGCATACTGTTGAAAGTGTCTGAGGGTGAATATAAACTTGACTTCACGAATAAGTATACAACATAACAAGCGTAAATTCATGCGAATAAGCAATAAAACTGCTTGACTCGTTAAATAAATGACCCAAAGACCTCTCTTCTACCCTAACAGCAATATAAAATTAATTAATAACTCTTTATATTTGCCACTTGGCAATAGTCCAAGCGGCAGGGTCACGGATCACTATGCGAAGAGATCGGGACTTCAACTATTGGTTATCGGTTAACCAATAACTTAAATAAAAACCGCTGCTCGGTCAGAAGCGGCAAATCCCGGCCTAGCTGGGTGAAAAAGTACAACTTCCGGTTTATCGGCCGACTAATACTTATGTGAAGCCGCAGGGTCTTAAAATTTTAATATGTTTTCCGGGATGAGTCCCAAAATCGATACTACCCGGTCAGAAGCGCGAAATCTGTGCCTGAAGGTCGTTCAGAAGGGCACAAAATCCAGGTTCCCGCGAAATTTGCCCGAAACGCCAGGATAATAACTATGTGAAGCCGCCGGTCAATATAGTCTTAATAAAATATCTTCTAAATTGTCTCTAGATTATAAATAATGCGGTCAGAAGGGCCGGAAGTGTGCCTAAAGGTAGGTTAGAACCCGCGGAATGGAAAATCACCCCGCGCCGACCAATTAAAATTATTTGTAATAACTATGTGAAGCCGCCGGTAAAAATTACCTTGACAAAATATCTTCCAAATAGTCCCTAGATAATAAATAATCCGGTCAGAAGGGCCGCATATGTGCCTAAGGGCAGGTTAGAAGCCCTTGAAGGTGCAACTGCTTGCGCTCCGACCAATTAAAATTATTTATAATAAATATGTGAAGCCGCTGGTAAAAGTTGTCTTGACAAAATATGTTCTAAACAGTCCCTAGATAATTAATATTCTGGTCAGAAGCGCCGAAACTCTGCCTAAGGGCAGGTTAGAAGTCTTTGAAAAGGCAATTACTTGCGCTCCAACTAATTAGTTGTACTATTTTTTTAATTATTTATAAATAAAGAATAATTCTATGTTGAAATATCCAACTAATAAATTAAAACAAAATATGTAATAAAGCAAAACTTACCAATAATGTCTATAGATAAAAAAAAAAAATTCAATAAAGTAAAAATGTTGTAGTTGAAGAACAAAGGTTTATAGTTAAATTTTTTAAGATTCGAATTCGTAAAATCATTTTTCATAAATTTTCAACAGATTGACATAATCATAGAACAAAAATTTCAATTTTTTCCATTCAAGGGCTTCTAACTTGCCCTTAGGCACATATGCGGCCCTTCTGACCGAATTATTTATTATCTAGGGACTATTTGGAAGATATTTTGTTGAGGAAATTTTCACCAGCGGCTTCACATATTTATTAAAAATAATTTTAATTGGTCGGAGCGCAAGAAGTTGCGCCTTCAAAGGGCTTCTAACCTGCCCTTAGGCACATATGCGGCCCTTCTGACCGGATTATTTATTATCTAGGGACTATTTGGAAGATATTTTGTTAAGGTAATTTTTACCGGCGGCTTCACATAGTTATTACAAATAATTTTAATTGGTCGGCGCGGGGTGATTTTCCATTCCGCGGGTTCTAACCTACCTTTAGGCACACTTCCGGCCCTTCTGACCGCATTATTTATAATCTAGAGACAATTTAGAAGATATTTTATTAAGACTATATTGACCGGCGGCTTCACATAGTTATTATCCTGGCGTTTCGGGCAAATTTCGCGGGAACCTGGATTTTGTGCCCTTCTGAACGACCTTCAGGCACAGATTTCGCGCTTCTGACCGGGTAGTATCGATTTTGGGACCCATCCCGGAAAACATATTAAAATTTTAAGACCCTGCGGCTTCACATAAGTATTAGTCGGCCGATAAACCGGAAGTTGTACTTTTTCACCCAGCTAGGCCGGGATTTGCCGCTTCTGACCGAGCAGCGGTTTTTATTTAAGTTATTGGTTAACCGATAACCAATAGTTGAAGTCCCGATCTCTTCGCATAGTGATCCGTGACCCTGCCGCTTGGACTACAAATATAGACAGAAACTTCCGTGCGACAGTTTTTTCTAACTTGACAACAATTAAGTGTGAGCATAAAATTGCAGAGAAATTTTAATGGTCCAACTTGGCAGGAAGATGGATACATCGATATAATGCCTGGATATTGCTTGATATCAAGGAAGAAAAAAATTTTTTTCCATCTTTTTATTCGATTTTTTTTTCTTTTTACTTTCACGATTCACTGACTGGTTGGTCTCTCGCTCTCAAAGCGCATTCTCGAGAAAGCCGAGGAGAGGACCGGATGCCATCCATCCATGCTAGATTCTTCTTTTGCTCGGCTTTTCGTCCTTTGCCGGGGGAGAAAAAGGAGGGAAAAAAAGGAAGGAAAAAAAACGAGGAGCCATCAGTGTGGAGAGAAGTCGACTGGGCGTTCTTGTCCAGCAGCTCTCTTGCTCCTTCTACTTCCATGCTCGCGTTGTCTGTACCACCTCGCGACGCTGAGACCATGCGAACGAAAGAAACATTCGTGACGCGGATCCAAGGTCCGTACTTCCGGTCCGGATACCCGACCGGTTCTCTCCTCTTCTTTCAAGGAGTCATCGAGTACTCAACAATCCGGCTAACCTCTCTCACGGTAACAGAACTAATATTCCATACCGGATAGCATACCGTTATCATCAATCAGGAAAATTCCATCATCCAACTGGAAGATTTCATGTCACGTTAATTGACACACTGCCTTCTATGCACTTGATATTCGCCGAATTTATCACCAAAATTTCATCAATATCCTCCTCATCAAGTGAAAAAATAAAAAGAAAATCAAAAGTTGAAAAAATCAAATAAACATTCGATATATTGTAACGTAAAAAACGAAGCAATAATTCAAAATTCTTGTTTTTCATGTATATAGGTTTTGATTTTTCAAAAAAAAACTTGAAATTAAATTCATCAGATAATAAAGTGAGAAAAAATTTTTTTTCATAACAAATTAAACATAATTATAATCTCTACTATAATGATGTAACTATATACATAAATTTTTACGTTAAATTAAAATTGGTTTTTTGTCATCTTGATTTAATAAAAGACTCATAATCCGTCGCGAATTTATTATTATATGAACGGTTATATTTTTAAACTATTGTGATGCCAAAAAAATATAAAAAAATATCATAAAAATATATCCAACTACGTCATCACATTAAAAAAAATTTATATAAAAATACACGAAAAATATATTTAATGACTATTTATAAGTCCTCATATTCCCACACTGCGTCACTATCAATATATATAATTTAAAAATGAAATAAAAAATCAATTATTAAGAGTCTTATATACGATTTTAAAGATATATGTAATTAAAATCTTATTGTGCAATAAAATAGATATTTTTAGTCGGCAGTACAGTGATCTGAAAGTGATTCTATAAATTTAATAGTAAATAAATACTAATAGATCACTGCAAAAAGACATTGGCGGCTTTTATCTCGATCTTAACGACCAGGGTTTTCCGTATATACGCGATGGCGAGTTGCGAGCCTCTATCTAGAAGCGTATATCCCGGCTATATATGTATATATATAGATATTAGCCTCCTCAGAGACCCTGGAGAAATCTACTTTTTCGCTCCGGTCGCTTCCTCATCGCCCTTGCTTCCGGGTTCCGCGCTGTTCCGGCGGTCTCGCCGGAGTTACGCCTCGAAAGCCCTTTTCAACCCCATATTCCACCTCGACTTCACGTCACCCCGTGATCCCCCCGCCGCCAAACGGTATTATCTCGTCGGTAAGTAACCCCTGTTGGGGGAGGGTGGTACGGACGAATGGAAATTCACGATGAAACACGCTAGACCCCAGAAAGATCGATAATGGACGCCGAGAATAATACCCGTCAGTTCTGTCCACTGAATTCACAATATTATCCTGATTTCAACCACCACCGGGCCAACGACTCGCTATATATTCAATTATATTATTTTTTAATAGGCCAATATTCATTTTTAAACACCCTCTTGTGGTTGGCACACTTTTAACCATCAGCGAGACAATTTTCTAAATTAATCATACAAAATACCCAAGTGCTTTCTTTTTTCTCTCCTTTTTTTTGGACGTTCTACCATATGGAAAGGGAGAGGAACGATCGATAAGGGGAGATGAGGGTGTATCCCACTCTTCTTCATGTGCACACACGATGTATAATGCAGTAAATTGGCACATGCACGAGTTTAACTGCGTGAAAGAACATCACAAAGAAAGAAAAATAATAAATTGTTATTATATATATAGATTCTTTAAAAATCAAAACAAATTGAAATAAAAAAATGTTTTCAACCTGTTGAATTTTTTTTTTTTTTTTAGTTTTTTTAAACTGATATAAAATTATTTCTAGCCTGCAATTAATTTTTATCAACGATCATTTTTATTTTTTAGTTTTTTGTTCAATCAGAAACAAATATAATTCCATATTATCGCTCATTTTTTTTTTAGTATCATTGAAATTTTTCCACTGATTATATATACTTATACGTTCTATTTTGTATTGCGTAAGAATTTTCACTTACTAACTAATATTCATTGTATTTATATCATTTAAACAGGTGGAAAGTTGAAAAACAACGAAATATACGTGATATTTCCGTATGAATTTATGAAAAAAAAAATCTCTTGTTAAAAAAAAAAATCGTGTGTTTCCTCACCTGGCAGAGTTTTTTATTTTTTCTTTAATCAGATAAATATTATATCTTCTACTACTACTACTACCATTTTTAAATCCACCAGACTGAGATAACACCGATGATGAACTCTGATTCTCTCGACAATATCGCAGATAAATTTGTATAAAGAACCTTTATCCCGCGCTGTAAACGGAAGGAAGGCAAACGATAAGACAAATGAGCAATACATAACTAAATATGTATGTAACTATAAATATAACTCTGATGCGAGTTGGTCGCGTTCTTCCGGCATTGCCACAACTCTTCGAGAAGTACTAGGAGAAAAATATGCGAAATGGTCTTTGCACCCTGCTTCCGAGAGATGGCAGCGCTCATCACAAAGAATACTCTGTACTTTATATATCCTCATCAACATTTCATCAATTTTCCTCATCCATATTTGAATTAACAGACGAAAAGTCAATAAGATGAAATGTTATAGAAATGCCATATCTATTTCTAGCTCTATATTTTTTTAATCGCTAATAACTCCATTTAGTAACAATTAAATATTGATATTAATGAACTATAGATCAGTGTAAAAATATGTTTGACCTGACATCCAATTGTAGCGTGGGAGTTCAATGACTTGGTACAGATAATATCAAGAACAGTACAAGAGATAATTCATGATATAAATGAAGTGATTGATAGTGACGGAGCCCAGTTTGTCCCCTTCGAGTTATGTTAACAAATAATTGCAGATTTTGCAATAATATAATTGATAAATGATAACTTGATATAGTTATTTGTGAAAAACACACACACACACACACACACACACACACACACACACAATTACCGCATTATACTTTATACTTGCTCAAATTAATTTTTAAGTCATAATCTATATACATCATCAGTTAATTGAATATCTGATATTATTGATTTAGCTGGCTGTGAGACTGAAATTTCCCAATTGACAAAATTTAATTCTTCGCCTCGTTAAAATAGACAATGTTCATTAGTTTAACTGGATTGAATAAATTACAAATTATGAATATATACGCCTCTATATCTGTAAAATTTATTTTAACCGTGATATCATGATAGATATGAGGCACACGTGATGGTAATTGTGAAACTTGAGCACTATACTGATGCTGCTTGCAGATTTGCTGACTAATCCCAACTCTCTAAGTATATTTTCCCTTTAATAAAAACTCGATATATACAGTGTCCTTATGTGTATAATATAATGCCGCACTATCAGCATAGAAAAAAAAATATCCACTCAGGAAATTGCAGATTATTCCAGCGATCAAAACCTGACGAGCGTGAAAAAAAAATAAGAAATGTATAGCATCACCACGACGACACGGATATATCTAGCGCGAGAGACTGATAAGATTATTTCCTGCATTATATTTTTCTTTGTTAAGACAGAAATAAGTATAGGTACTTGTACTAAAGATGCAGTGTTGCATGTGCATCTTTATTACCGTGATAACGAAAAAAGTTGTTGTTGTACAGCAGGGGTTGAATTGATCTATTGAAAGATTTATAATTTTACGTGGATCGATTTAAATTAAAGATGAGGGGGAGAAAAAATGAAAACGTCGTCGAGTGTAAGGCAATCTCGGTATAATCTTGTAAAATCTGGAAACCTGCTTATCAGACACGATTCACGAACGTGTCTCGTGCTCACACATTCACGCATGGTCGAAGAGGGGCGGAGTGATGACTCCCATTAGTCCAAAAGCTTTTATCCCTCTAACATAATTGAGTAAATACGATAGATAATTATATACGCGATTACCATGCACGCATATCGCCGCGAATAAACTTGGATAATCGTGGCATGATTACGGCAAGTGGAAGTAATACTTGAGCTTGTATGTGTAAGAGAGAGAAAGATTTTTACATGCCTTGTGTGCGTGTGTGTGTAAAAAATTTAATTTCTAATTACCTTGATGTGGTCGTTGAGTGAAATCCAAGAATGAGTGTCACTGGTTGGCGTTTTGCTGTAGCGATAGACCGTGCACTTTACCACTGTTCATTGGTCAATCCGGTCGACGAATGAAAAGCAACACCTTCTTGAGAAAAATAATAAAAATAAAAAGAGCGATGATAACTTGCGGAAGCACACTTGAACCGAACGTCCTCGAAGTATAAACTTCCTCCTCGGCGCCTGTATTTTTCTTGCTTTTAATTAATCACTCGCAAGACAAATTATCCGCTCTCCGTGCTCAATCAATGACACACTATCGCAAATATCAAGGAATTATTTGAGTTGTAGGTACAATCCGTGAAAACGAGAGAAAAAAAAAACGAAAAAAAAAAAAAATGGTAAACAAGTCACAGCGCGACGAGACAAGTTCGGTCGGTAAGTTTATGAAGCATCAGTGCTCTCTCTCTCTCTCTCTCTCTTCGATTTTTTTTCTCTGCCAGCACAAAATTTACTCCTCGCCTGACACTCGACAGTCACAACCCAAGTAGCACAGGCTATTTATTCTCAGTCAATCACTGCGCGCCTTTACTAATAATCACGGCACCGAGCAGCACCAGCGCGCGTTACGGTGGTTGACGAGCGACTGAACTGAGAATCGTCGTCGCTCTAGTCTCGCTGCGGCGTTAGGAAGTGTCGAGGATGGCGGAAGGTTGCCCCCTCTGTCCCGCAACAAAACTTTGAGAGTGTGACAAAGCGGGAGAGAGAAAGGAGAAGAAAGATGGAAAGAAGCCGGAGTCATTGGATCATTTGAGTCGCGTCCGTGGCATGTATTGGCCGAAATATCCCTGTGTATTTCAGCGGAAATAGTCGAAGCCAGAGTGCGACGCGGTGGGGGTCAGGCCGACAATTGCCGAGAGCACAACTCGCACGTCGTGCCGTCGTCGGGGCAGCGGGGGATCAAAAGGGGCAGAGGATTGTCGGCTGCATGGGCGAAGACTTCCTCGTAGCTTCCTCATACTTATATTACACTCGACGCGATACAACTGCAAGTGGCCCAGCAGTCGCACGCTCTCTCCATCTTTCTTTGCCACTTGTACCAACACACTACTGTTTTACCACACCACGTTGTCTTTCTCTTCCATACCGACCTCGTTCTCTCTCTGTCTCTCGCACGCGCGCCTGCAACCCGCTCGTTTCTCTCGCGCCTCGTGTTGTGCATTTTATTATTTACTCCTCTCATCCTTTCTCTCTCATCTCGCCTGGCCCCGTCACGTGTGTGGCATTTATGATATTCTCATCGGCGATCTGTCTTACGGAAATTGTACCAATCTTCAAGATGCGGGCAACGCTATCGTTCCACGGTCGTTTGACCTTTTCAATTTGCGTGGCGCAATGGATTCAAATGTATAAAGCGTTACTTTTTTTTTCTTCACAACGACCACTCTGCCGAGAATATTAAATTGACAACGGCGATTAGATGGGAGACACACGATTTGGGTTATATGTAGTGATTCATTTTTTCTTTTCCTTTGACTTTATTCCTGGCCCTTGCTCCGCCAGACATAACTACAAAAATGATTTATACAGATGGAGCAATGTGTGATGTATAATGCACTCGGCGCAGTGACACATTCGGAGCAAATGTGGCAATTATGCAGTTGAATATTCACCAACGAAAATGTCGAGTCGCGAAAAGTGTTAAATGAGTAATGCCAGGGGTTATCATATTACTCTGATAAAAATGTGCGTTCATCAGACTTTTATACTCGACAAAAATTTTAATATACATATTATAAACTATATAAGTACCATCAGTCAAGGATAGGCGATTTTACAACGCGTGTGACATGCACAGTTGACAAGTTTTCAAGAATAAAAAGTATCTAACAATTGACAATATATTTTTTTTACTTCAGAATTCTTTAAAACCCAATCGGTTTTTTTTTTATACATTTTTTTTTTTTCTATATACTGTCTGCTGATGCATTACGAAATAAGAAAGTTTGATTGAATTACATGGCTTTGATGAAAAACGTACACAATAATAAATTCGATTGAAGCTACATCTCCGGGGACTCCCAAATATTTTGTTTAGCCCCGCTATTTCCCATATTCATGTTTTTTTTTTCCTGTCAGATCCGCATTGCATTCTTTCTTTCCACATACCACTGCATAAGTATATCCCACCTAAAGATCGGATCACGGGTCGTAAGGTTTATCTTGGCGGTGTCTTTTTTCTTTTCATCCCCCCGCTGCCAAGCATTTCTCTTCACCCTCTTTTTTTTTCTTGCTCGAGAACGCGTTTTCCACAGGGAATCAAAAGACCAAGAGCGAGACTTTGGGCTGTCGGCGGTGCGGGTCGAAGGACAGAGGGTGATGTAGATGAAGAGAAGCCGGGGGGGTGGGTTAAAGCAGGACAGGTAGCGCGAGACGCCCACAAACCTGTTTTACCTGTTATGTCTTGCCTGGCTTATGAGTTCCAGCTCGATGCTTGTGCAGTGTGGTGGTAATGGTGGTCGTCTGTAACGTCTCCGATGATCATCAAGGTGGAGAGGATGTGGTGAGGATGCCTGATCCTCTCGCGGTGACGACGAGAATCCTTTTTTTTCCCCTCCTTCTTCTTCCCATCACGCAGGAACTGCCTAAATGTGTCATGCATCTCATTATCTATGCTATTATCATTAAATCCCGCATATATCCAATTATAAAACAGCACTACAGCAATAAAGAAAACACAAACGAAAAAAATTACCTCAACAACTTCATTCGACCTTTAAGTCATTGCGTAGGAGCAGAGTTTATTGTGCAATTTTGCAAATTTAAAGTTCATCAAGAAGTGTATTTTTGTTATAAACAGCAAGCAGTCAATCGAGCAGAAAGTGAAGACGGAGAGAGAGAGGCAGAGCGTGCAATGACGTTGACGGCGCGGTGAGCGCGCATTTTCGCTGATCATCGCCCGTATGTGTCTCCGTTTTGTCTTTTGTCGTCGTCGTCGTATATACGCGTTACATTCCTCAACACAGCGTAACCTGTCCTGAATCTCACTGGTCGAGAGGGTCTTCTCTCATTCTCGACGGCCTCACCGCATCGGAATGGCGTAACGGGCGATTTATACATGCCGCAACGTGCAATCCGCGATGTTGTAACCCGATGCAGGTCTACGATCCTTACTTGCGCCCTTTCTCTTTGCACTTTTCTCTCCCTCTTGCTTTTTTTCACGTGTCGGGAGCACCTTGCCTCTTTCTCGTTGCCGGCGGCGCGTCGAGACTCGCGATTGCGTATATGTATATATCCTTCATTGTTTGATTTCTTGGAAGGAAGTAGGATAAAAAATTCGTTGGAGGAATAATAATTTAACGATTGTACTTCTCAGTGAATGTACCTTGTTTTTGTCGATAAATAAATACCTCAGTGGAATGAGAATGAAGCAACTTTGTTTGGCCTAGATAGTACTCTTCTTTATTTCCTCGCTCACTTCCGCCAACTGCCGTCGTCATATCGCTAGGTATACGACGCCCGTGCTCCGGAGTCTCGGGTGCTGCTCTCTCCGCATCTCAACGCCGGAGAAGTCGTTGCAAGAGACGTTTGCCCATAGTTTCTCGCAGTTCCGCTTCCGTTACTCACTTTATGCGCCTTTACTTTTGCACACGCCGAGCTATATAGTCGTCAGTCTTCCGTTTCCTCCGTTCGTTTGCTCAACTTCCTTCCTCCCAATGCAAGGAACTTCCTATATATACGGTGACAGTAACGACAGTTATGGATTTCAGCTGAAAAATATTTTATTTCGGATATAAACAGAGGGAAGTACCTTGGATTTTGCTCTTGGGAAAATTTGTGCTATCTGATGATGAGATTTAGTGCATGAGTAATCAGTGCACCAGTGTTTTTGTCGTTGTGATGTGGTCAAGGAGAGTAATTATTAGGATACGAAACCGAAAGAACAGGCGGAACTCAGGTTCATGTAACTTCCTTTCCTTCGGACATGCTTCGCTGCCTCCCTTCCTCTCCCACAGATTGTATGACAGTGTCTCGGCGGAATGGCCACTCAACATCAATTGCGATACGCGATCGCTCAAGTAAAACTATTAACAAGCTATATCTTCCGCACCCCTTTTATATCATGTATTTTAATTTTTTTGCGCTATAGATACACAGCGTAATATCCTTTATTTAATAATATTTACTTGTACCAATATCTCGAACAAGCCGGAAATACACCCGGTAAATAATAATCCACCTGCGAATGATTAAAATAAAAAAGAACAGATTATATCATACTGCACTGTTGGATATGGGCGCCATAATATTCACAATTTGTACGCAAGCGCTGAGCACTGCACACACGACATAACCTCAGATTGTTGCAATCCTAGTGGCCATATTCAGAACACGAGAGAGAGAGAGAGAATGACTTTATTGGTTGTCTCTGTTCGGAAAAGCCAGTGGATTGACATATTGTTGGGAGGAAAATTTTTTTCAAGTTTTATCGATATTTATTTGAATTTTTGTGAGTAATATCCTTACACAGTCACTTGTACAGGGGTATCTGTTAGCCCCATTTGATTTATAGCAGCGAGAAAAATGTTCTATCGATTTTATCAGATGAAATTATTTCTATACCGAATCACCTGTTGTTCATACAAAATGCAAAAAATCGATAAAGACAAGTAGAATATTTTTAAACAATGAAAAAATAAAAATTGACGCTGTGCAAATAATATAATAATAATAATAATATATACTTGACTACATTCCAAAGGTGAGTCATCAGTTTAATTCGATAAAACTTAATATTTTATAATATACCTAATCTAAATTTTTTTTTCCCCAGATGTTTATGCATTAAAATAAAGAAAAAAGAGCTGAAAAATTGTCACCATGGAGCAAATTATTCCTATGAGTTGGCTGAACAAAATTCTCTTGATTGCCAGCTTCATGTGTGCAGTATTGTGTTTAATAATTGAACTATGGATTGGCCTAACGTCGCTGCCAGTTTACATTCCGATAGTCTGGTCACTGGCAGTCATCATTGGATCTACTTGGCTCAGCTGTGTACTCTTAAAGTCAACTCTGAAGGCAAATTCGCCGATAGAAGTAGCGTCAATCAGTGGATTTATCCACAAAAGACTGGGAATAGAGTTAAATTCAAGGGATCCAGTAGAAACTGTACCTGATAAAGTTGCCAAAACATGTGACGACATCGAGTCAAGCCCAGTTGCCAAAGTCTCTAAAATATCCAGCGCTGATTTAGACAAAATTCTCCATGAAATTGACCAAAAACTCATAGATAACTGGTACAGCAGTGTGAGCGATGATAAATCATTCAACGACAAGTGCAATGAAATACTAAAAAAAATATTAGAAAGAATTTGCGACAGGATATACACAGTAAACAGCATGAAGTTGACACACAAATTGGCTGATATATTGTTGCTGCATTTCAAAGAGTACCGACGAGCGTTGCGACGTGTGGAAAAAGGAAAAGCTAAGGACATTGAAGATGCATACAGATATTTACATCCTGGTTCACGCAGTTCTACAGCGCTAGAGCACACATTGCATCGTCTAGTGACAATTATAGCCCGGGAATTTCTTCAATGGGAGCTAACTAGCTCATTGCCATGTAAATTACTGCTGTCAATCCTGGCAAAAAAGCTTTTAATAGCCCTGTCAGAGATATCCACACCTCAGTGGATTTTCAGTAAAATTATACACCTTTTAGAATCATCAAAACACCCATGTGATAGCGAAACAATCAACGGTGGCGTTGTCTCGGAGGGATTAAGCACTGGAATAACATCTGCAACAGCTGCGGTAATATCTAGGCCACTGCCTAAACCAATTCCCGACATACCTCAAATTGTGGAGATCAAGGTGCCGCCAGAGAGGACGTCCTCATCCAACACTAATCGGATTTCACTGTGTCTCGACGGTCTATCAACAATCGGACACAAAGGCCTCTGGGCCGACATGAACGACGGTCCAATCGACTATGATGACGATGAGGACCGGGTATCGCCGGTTTACGAGGAGCCCACGGATTTTGCAACGACTATAGCACGACTGAGAAATCTTTTGCAGCAAAAATCTACGGCGACGAGTCCCCTGCACATTGAAGAAAAGTCTTATCCCGTGTGTGACGGAAATCAATTCCTCAATCTTGCCATTCCATGGACAGAATTTCAGACATCACCGGACGGATCGCAACAGCTGCTGTATTGCATTCAATTTGACGATGTCGAGCAGCACGGCGATGACATGTTTGAAACGACAACGGCAACCGTGCGCCGCCAGTACGCCGACTTTGTCCAGTTGCACAGGAGTCTCGAGGAGAATTCGGCCTACTCGGCCGTCATGCTGGAGATTCGTCTTCCGGAGGGCGGTCGAACTGAGATGGAGACATATCTGAAGACTTTGTGCACGAGGTTGGCACCAGAGTCGCCCGTGCAGCTGCGACACTTTCTCCGGCCAAGCAGCGGATCTGGCAAGAAGGCTGACGCGGTCGCTCCGCGGTTTGACAGGCTCCTCGCCAAGACTGTCACGGGAATGTTCAACACCTTGAGGACAGTTGTACCGGGCTTTGAGATGGATCAGGAGGACGAGGCGCTGCCTGTGCCAACGCTCATGCCCCTGTCGGATATTCCTTGGCGATTTGTCGAGGACATCAAGTCCAAGAGTCTCGCGGATGAACTGAAGATTCTCATCGCTGACAGGGCCGAGTACTGCTCGGTTGACACGGCCTACGAGGCCGTAGAGTCCGTTGAGGGCAGTGGAGACTCGGAGTTGCTCGCCCACTGGTGGAAAACTGTCAACACGCCCTTTGATGAAGAACTCGAGGAGCTTGACAGCAAGTTACTGATGACCTGCGCGGGGATAGATCTCATTTGTGAGATTCTCGCTGGCATTGAGAGCAACAATACTCTGCGGCAGGAGGCCGTTGTCAGGTGGACCAAGCTCTTCCTCGGGAGCATCACTGAGCCTCTCATTCGCGACTGTGTCACTCGCGCTTTCCAGCAGCTCGGGATAATGTCGGTATCGCTAGAGGGCGTCGATCATGTCGACGAGGATGTTGATGATTTGAAGAAAAAATTGTTGGAAATTTTAACAGCTGGTGTTTCAATTGATTTCAAGTTAATATTTGGCAAGGATGATATGAATAAAATAGCAGTTTTTGTGCTAGATTCACTGCAGACAAAAAAAGTCAATTTAGATATAATGCTGCAGATTGTTGATATTTTAGGATCTGAATTACTAGTGACGTGTAAATCAAGTCACAGAAATTTGCTACTTTAAAATCCTATTTTTGCCAGTATTGAAAATTGATGACAGACATGTCTGAGTACCTGATTGCACAGATTGAGAGGAAATGAAAGTATCGAAATGAATTATTTCAATACAATTTCTTAAATAATGAATTTTACTTATAACAAAATCTAATGGAATTTAGAAAATATCGACTTTCATTTCCCCTTGATAACAATGTATTTTTGTTCTCACTATTTTAACACTTAAATGTATCTAATGAATGTTTTTAATTTTAAAGTCTATTTGAAAGAATAATTTTTGTACAAAATGTGAGTTTATCAATTATTTTATATCATTTTCCATTGCTATTGTTTCAATTGTATCACTGTGTCATTATTGTAATAATAACTGATTAATAATTATATCAAATAAACACAGTACAATATTGAAAAATATAAAGTTAATAATGTAATTCAAAATTTATTAATTTTGTGTATGTATGAACTTATCCGTGGTTATTGATCTTTAATGCCGGTTTCATGATGATTTTTCTGTTTTTCAAGTTGAACCCTTCAACAAGAAAAGATTAACCGTCAAATTAACCAATATAATTATTTGAAATAATTTATTAAATACCTCAATTGTTGATCAAAATCATTTTCGATGTTGTCGTCATCCCAATTGTCCTCCCAAACGTTCACATCATCCTCATTGTCCTCATGTTTTGATGTCCAATCTGAAGTATAAATGAATCAGCAAATTAGAGGTTATCTCGAGAGATTGAAATTATTCTCGTACTCATACCTTCTGCGGGAAATTCTTCAAATTCATCATCCTCCTCGAGCAGGCCCAAATCAACTTTTGATTTATCAGTCTTGTTCTCGGACATTGTGATTACTTATTTTAGACTAAAACAGGCAAAATTTATTATCTCAACGCACACAAGGGAAGTATTTTCATGCACACATTCAAGCGAGGTTATAAGGTGCGTTCACGATTGTAATGACCTCCGTGGACTCTGGATCAACTTCTAGAAACGCTTTTGGCTGGACTGACACATGGTGCGTTATTTTAACGCTGCGTTAAAATTTAACACTGGCTGATTAGTTGGATAGATGACCGCTAAAAATTATTCCATTGAATGTAGCGCCACTCGTGCGTTAGCAAAATATATCGGAAAAACATGGCTGTGTCTATTTGGACCCCCACGGTATACCGTGTATGCCGTGTACTTGAATAAATCGTAGTTCATCGTTCTTCCATTAAGACATTAAAAGAGGAAATATTGAGTCACCTTGTTGTTTATTACTATATAGGGATTGACAATTGAATTAACAATGAATGAATATGCCGAATTTTCAGACAAGAAAAATAATAAAATTGAAAAAGCCCGCCAAAAATTGGATTCCATCGATAGAACAGCTCATCGACGCCATCTTTGTGTAAAATCGATATTAGTCTGTCTCTCTCTCTGTCTCGTACAAACGCACGACGGCAAATCCATAGCAGATAATAGAACAGCTCATCGACGCCATCTTTGTGTAAAATCGATATTAGTCTGTCTCTCTCTCTGTCTCGTACAAACGCACGACGGCAAATCCATAGCAGATAAATGAAAATATCCGCGAAATTGAATGGTTTTGGAGGATTAATGTTGATAGAAAGACCCAAAAGCAATTATTTCACGGCACATGATTTAAGTTGTACGCCCTTTACATGTGAGGAAATCAGATTACAATGGTAAGATTCGAAAGCATATTTTGAGGTTATAGTTTTTATTCGGTAACATTTTATTTTAACTGTTGCAAGTGAGAAAACGTTAACTGAAAGGAATTGTTTTGATTATTAGGGTCATAATTCGAAGGATCCCGGACTCATCAAATACAAGATATGACAACGGAGCAAGCAGCACCAAAAGCAACAACAGCAGCAGCAACAGCAGCAGCAGCAGCAGCAGTGCCCATCGGGAGTTGCAGATTCATCGTCGGTGAGCAAGATATATATTTATTGTTAAGCATTAATTTTATTACTAGAACGATACGGCATGACACTATCAAGTCCTGGAGTCCCTATTTAGGGGATTCAACGATTAGAAATATACAAAGTCGTACACAGTTAGGGATGAATTGGGCGCTCTGTTCCCATCAGTGTTGATGTTACGTGCTAACGCTGTTTAAAGCTATCCTAAAGTTGGAAAGATTCGATGTTTATGTAGTTAACACTGTCTTTGATAGCATTCCGGTGTAGGAAGAGTTGAGTAATGTAGACGTAATACCTTATACTCAAAGTATACAAAAAAAATTTAAGTTGGAAAACAGTGATAAAGCGTTTTGAGACTGTTTTTCACGTAGCAAAGCAGTTCCCTATCCGGTGGAAGACCCCAGGAGTACGAGAAATAATTTAAATCAGTATAAAAAATATCTGCCATCGGATTGAACGTTCTGCAGCTTGTAGAGAGGTCCTCCAGTCATTTTTATATATTTATTTACATAATTAACAGATTGATAAAATTCCACGCGGGTGGAACACCCCTAAAAAATAGAAAATCAATTAAAATCAATATAAAAAATACACTGACAGAAAATAATGGTGCTGAGTGCCATACTCGTATAGCATTTTGGGTGCATACCCGAATTATGTGAAATTCCACTATATATTTGGGCAATATTTACCATACGCATAGCTGAAAATGCTACACGTATGGCTCATTCTCTCATACTCATAGTATGGTACATAATATGTACTACACATTTGGTAATCGTTACTATACTAGCAAGACACACGTCGTATACGTATAGCAATACGTAGCATACGTATAGGAAAAAGTGCTATACTGGGTAGTAAAAGTTGTCACTCATAGGTCACCATGTTCTATGTGGTGCATCTATGCCAGATGTGTGACTGCGTTGGGTATCCATGTCAGGTCGAGCGCTTAAACCCCGCATTTAAGCAAAAAATACTATAGTTAAATGAGTTGACCGGTTTATGCCAGATGTGTGACTGCGTTGGGTATCCATGTCAGGTCGAGCGCTTAAACCCCGCATTTAAGCAAAAAATACTATAGTTAAATGAGTTGACCGGTCGGCTGCGGGGTAAGACGCTCGTCTTGCAACGCGGAGAACCGAGGTTCAAATCCTCATGGCGGGTATGGCGGGATTTTTTTCATTCGGAAATTTCCCCGCCCTATCGGTGATATCAAATTCTGATACCTCGATAATTACAATTGCAAAAATAAAATCACTTCAAACAAAAAAAAATCCGTGGTAAATATAATATTTTTTAAATATGATAATACTCGTGCTATACGGATAGCATTTTGTGCTATACGAATTGCATCCTGTGCTATACGGATAGAATTTTCTACCACACAGTATGGCACTTTTCACTATACGGCATAGCATATTTTACCAGTCGTATGGCAGATTTTACTAGTATAGAATAGCATTTTCTACCATATTTCGGTTATACACCCAAAATGCTATATAATATGGCACTGCGTACCCTACTAGAATGGCGCTCAGTACAATTATTTTCTAACAGTGTATCTGCCACCGGATTCGTTTTTCTACACTGTGTAGAAACGTCCTCCAATTGTTTTTGAGTATTTATTCACATAATTAAAAAATTATTAAATTCCACGCGGGTAGAACACCCCTAACTGACCGAGAATATAACGAAAATTGATCCTACTTATGCCATTCGATGTATATTGAACTTCTTGATACAAAAAAGTCAGTAGATTCATCGGATAGATTCACGCACAAGCGATAACGCGAAGAAATTAATTCTACGCGGGTTGAACACCCCTAAAAAATCGAAAATCTATTAAAATCAATATAAAAAATATTTGCCACCGGATTCGTGTTTCTACAGTGTGTAGGAACGTCCTCCAATT
>MVJL01006454.1:0-38030 GCA_002156465.1 Macrocentrus cingulum | reverse complement strand
AAAAAAAAAAAAAACATTTGTAAAGCAATTACGTTGATTTTTTAATTTTTCGAAATTTTTTTTATAAATTCATTCAAATGACAGTTATTATTTTATTATTTTTATTATTAAAATTATTTTGTCTTTGTTTATTTGGTTAATCCAAAAAAATTACTATCGAATTAAAATTGACCCAATTACAAACTCTGAGCTAACATTCGCTGCTTATGAATTTTTTTTTTCAATTTTCATTTTTAATTAGCTGCAGAGTTTCAACATTTTGTTTATTTATTTTTTTTTAATTATTCATATATTTTTAATTAAGACCACTGTTTATTATTTAATTTCCGTCAAACGTATGGGACAAATGGTTTCGCAATGGTGCGCATTTTTATTGTTGCTTTTTTGAGTTCACTTAAAAAATTATTTAAAACATTATTTTCATTTTTATTATTTTACCAAGCTGCCAACGACACAATCAAAAATAATTTATTGAATAAATAAATAAATAAATAGCTAAAAATTACATTTAATACGACAATATCCGGTGATAGCATAAAGGAAGTAGTATAAGCGCGGGTCAAGTCATCCCTCAGTGTCAGCAACGGAGACTCCGAATATTCTTTGTTACTCCTAAAAATTTTATACGAAAAATATTTCAAGATATGCATTTAATAGGTACATTTTCCACAAAAAATTGACATGCATAGAAAAAATTAACCAATACTTATTAATTGAAAAATTCATTTTCTTCTAATAGAGGAAACTGGACTCGATTGAAACATTAAAATCCTTAGAATTTATTGTGTTCAAAGTAATAATCATTAAGCCATCAGTTTTGGTACAATAGTTTTCAACACTATATCCTCTGATGAAAATTTATTAAAATTTAAATACAATGATCGGTTACAATTTTTATCGATATAAAAATCTTTTGGCTGGTTCTCTGTTCAAATTAACACTTATAGCAGGTTGCAGTTGAAACACCTTTTGATTTTAATTAAAGATTTGCAAGAAAAGTGTTTTCATATTCAATAAATTATTCGTTTTATTCTTAAGCACTTATTTATTAATGAAAAACATTTATTATCGCATTAATAAACTGAAAAATTGAATTTCTGCAGATTTTGAATAGATTTTTTTTTTATTTTCATAACAATACGGACATTTTTTATTTTTTAAATAATTTTCAGAGCACACTAGATAAATATTTTTTGAATTTGAAATTTTTTAAATCATTTTAATGGCTTTTTCAAACGCTGTTACAATCGACATCACAAGCATTATCGACAGATTTATATATATGCTGTTCGGGATAATGTTTATATCTGTAACTTATTTATGTAGTTTTTCCTTAAAACTCATAATCTATCATTTAACGTAGTATATCGTCAAAATTTATACGTAATAAATAATAACTATGTTAAATTCTGGCTCAATGGCGAGAATTTAATAAAATAAATTATTTTTTGAAATTTAAAGTATTCAAATAAAATTTCTAAATTGGTTTTATTGTCAAATATCTACTTTTTCATATTTCACATGGAATAAATTTGAGTTTTTAAAAATAGCAATTTTTTTATATTCGGATTTTTTATGTTTCTTCGAATATGTAATTATAGAATCAAAAAATTTTCTTTTTTGTGACTTTGATCTTTATAATAAATTACATTAGACAATTTCAGCTTTAATAAATCATATATACCCGGTTGTATGACGACGTGGGTTTCTTTTCTCTGGACGTTGGGTTGGCACTCGTTCTAATTGGCTGGACGATAAATTCTATAAGTCGCCTGGGACGAACGCGAAGTAGTAGTTCATATAGCAGCAACCGTGAAATGACAGGTACCCGAGGGCTCGGATATAAAAGAGAAAAGTCAAGTGAAGTTCTCTTTCATCCATAAAATATTACTTTTTAAGAATATATATATATCCAACTATATAATCCCTTTCACAATTAAAAAAAATTTATCTTCTAGTCCATGGAAAATGTAATTTAATTTACTAAACTCATCGAAAAAAAGTTAATTCTGATATACTAGCTGTGTATATAGATGAAAAAAAAAAAAAAATTTCCAGTAATTGAAAAATAGATTTGTCGACGAAAGTAGTTTTTTTTTTTAAGGGTGATTTTTAACAGTCGATTTTTCCACTTGTAGAATCAGGTGTTAGTGAAAAACGTGCGAAGATAAAAACGTTTTCATTCTCATTCTCCTGTTACCCTCTCGCAATTCTTCAATCCAAGCAAGATTAATTGAGAGCACACAAGAAGCGAGTCAATTACAATCGGCGAGACGAAGATAAAATACTGGACTTTGCCTTCCGGATATCGATGCTTTTTCATGTCGGCTTCACCGCGACTGATCAATTAGTTTGAAATTGCTGAGGTTAATTGAAAGCTTGTTATTCTCAAACGCTTGTCAATCTTTTAGGATTTTAGTTACTTTAAAATCTTTAATTAACTCAATAAAAAATTTATATAAAAATTTCTGAATTAAAAATTAATTAAAAAAATTTTTTTCAATTACTTTTTACTTTTTTCAGTTTTTTTTTTTTTTATGTATCTGATTTGAAGAAAATAAAAAATTTACCCTTAAAACATTTACATAATTTTATTTTTTATTAATTAATTTTTTATTTAATTATTTATTCATCTAAAATTGTAGAATTAAAATTTTTTATTAATGATATTAATTATTAAATGCTCGTAATTAAAAAAAAAAAATTGTAATTTAAAAAATGAAAAAAAGAAAATACTAATCCGTAATTTACAATAAAATTAGGAAATTTTTTCGATCATTAACGACTGGTATTAGTTATTAATGTTTATTGAAAACCATTAAAAAATGGAAAATAAATTTTATGACAGTTTAATTTCTCGATTTTTCATCGAAAAAAAATTTTCACACATTATCTGATAACGCTAATCAATGATAAAACTCATAAATGATATGAAGAATTATTGAAAAATTCAAAAAAAAAACTTCTATTTAGCAAAATAACGAAAAAAAAAAATTTTTTACGATGTTTTCTAGTGAGATATGAGTATAATTGCCGTAGAAAAAAAAGTATATAGTATTATTTATTCGTAATTAATCGGGGAAAAAAGGTGAGGGTATTATCATTATTTTCGTGGCGGTGCCCGTATTGCAAACCAAAGCAAACTAATCGATCGGTAAAAAAGGCGCGACCCGGTTGAGCAGTGAAACGACTTCGTTTCTCTTTGTCTCTCACCATGGTATTTTTATTTTTGTCAATTTTTTCCGCCCTCATCCCGCCATCTCGACACTTTTCTCGCACAATCCGAGGGATGTATTGGGGCATTTTCTCGTACAGCTTGCGCATTTACTTTCTTGTTAAAAAAAAAAAAATGAATTGTTATATTGATTCCGACGTTTGCGTCGTGTTTTGAAGGTGACATTGGATATTAAATTTTTGCACAACCCTTATTTGAAGCAAAATGTAAAAAAGCATTGTTTTTCAACAATGTCTTGAATAGTTAATTCAATAACTGATTCGAATTTACAGACTAGTTAAAACAGTGAACGGAAAAATCAGTTAATAATAACATATCAAATTTCGATAAATATGGATGTAAACAATAACACAACAATGCGTCAACACGAATTTTTTGGTTTTAACTAATATAGAACAGTTGGAATAAAATATTTACTGATTTACGGTGTCGAAAGTAATAGGCGTTGCTTTTTTTCTGATTTCACTCTTATTATTTATTACATATAAATTTGAACGTTATACTACGTTAAATAATAGTTTATCAGTTTTAAGAAATAACTACAAAAACAAAACTTGAATGACTATGTACAATAATTTCATGAGATTGAACCAAATTCATGGAAATTTGCCACAAGTATAGTATACAGAATTGACACAACTGATTTTCACTCCGTCGAAGTTGTTTCAGACCTTTTTATAACAATAACTCAACGAGGTGTGATCTATGATATTTTTTCATATACCTACCTGATTATTTTTCATTTGTAACGTATGACATTATGAAAATAGGGGTAATGCGTGTATTTTATATTCATCTACAGAATAAATTTTTATGTTTTCTATAATATTCTTTGTTGTCGTTTTTTATATATATGTTGTGGGTTGTAAAAAAAAAATTACAATCGGCGCCGTCCACTGAATCTGATCAGCGATGCATGGAATATATTTCTTTGTGTTCATCAGATATTCCGACGCATCCTCTGAAACGGTATTCTATATATGCCATCACATACATGCAAAGCTATTTTCACCATTCATTCGCTGTCAATCAAATTGTTGAAAGAAAAAAATTTTTTACAAAACAAAAAAAATCGCATTCTTTTACGATTTTCACTTGTTAACCTTGTTCTGCGTAATTTTAATTGAAGTGCTGTATAATTCAATATTCATTCTATAATCGAAAACAATAATTTAAATGTTTTTTTTTTTTTTTTGGAAAATAAGAAATTGGAAAAATATATTGAGTAAAATTTCAATAGAATAAATCTAAAATTTAATCAATTTTTTTTTTTAGAATGAAACAAAGTTTTTTTTTTTACAGAATTTACGCTGTCATACAATAAACAAACTATAATTTGTAACATTAAAAAACAAGTTTGTACTGAAGAATTTTGTCTTCAGTTTTCATTTATTGAGCTTAATGTTTTTTTATTTCGTATTTTCAAGATTTTTTATAGTCCAACACATATGGCGTATCAATTTATTGTATGAATATTGGAGTTTTAAACGTCATCCGTGACTATTGCAAGCACTCATATATATATATATATATAGATTTGACATTTGATGCGTTCAATGTATGTAAACTTTTCCCTTTTCGAATCAATTCACGTGAAAATTCGATTAAACAATAAAATTCGTTCAATCGCAATTTATTTATCAACATATTTCTTATATTTAATTCATACAAAAAAAAAAGGTTCCTTTTTCAAATAAATAAATAAATGCAGATTAATAAAAAATTTGAGCCTATATCTGTAGGTTTAGAAAAAAATAAAAAATAAAAAGGGAATTCGGAAGCGGATAAAAAGGGATAAAGCGACTATGCTATGTTTAAATAATAAATAATAATCACCATGGATAAAAGGAAGTACATTGTGGTGAGAATAATGGCCACAAGAGCTGTCGACCATTTCGTACACACAACACAAACTTAACAAAAAAAAATTTCTAGAATTCTGTAAAAAACCTACTCTCATTTGTGAGTATAAACATATAAACATATATATTGTAGTAAACAATATCCAATCGAATTTAAAGGTTATTCCGATTCGAATAACTGTCAACTGATGAAGATCGCATTAATTAATTACAGTCATAAATTGTTTTTTTACTTCGAAGAATCGTTTTATTTACAATTAACCAAAAAAACTTACATTTATTGAATTTAGGGTGGTGGAAAAAAACGATTATATATTTTTAAAAATGTAAAAATGGTCAAAATTTGATTGTAAAAAATTTTTTTTGTCCTGTCTCCATTATAGCAAGTTTTTTCACTTATAATATAAAAAAATTCGCTATGCTATAGTGTATATCTCTAAGTCGAGCTGAAAAAATTTTTACAATCATTATTTTTTAAAAATCTGCTTCTAATCGATAACTACAATTAATTCTAGAGTTCCATACAACGTTTAGAATTTTTTAAAAAGTATAGTTTTGTCTATATGCGTCATTCATTCAACTCAGACATTAATAATCGCAATTTAGGTCATTCTACCGAATAAACTTGTGAAAATTTCGACGAGTCACCTCCTAGAAGTCTATAGACTTGCATAATCGATACTCGATTCCACGATATATAGCTTGGGAAAAAATCTAGTTTGCAATAAAAATACTATTTTAAATTGGATCAATATATCGAAGAAAAAACAAATCCTCGGCGAAATTACTTTGTATTTATTTTTAACAATCAAAACATAGCAAAAAAAAAAAAACGTTCGGAGAAAAAAAGGTTAATCTTGCTGCAGAAAATGGTGAGACGATCAGCGCATCGTTGTCTGAAGCGATAAAGCGTAACGTGATGTTTATCGATAAAATATTTTTCTACTGTTTTAAAAATAAACTTATATAAAAAAAATATGCTCATCTATTTCTTTTTCTGCATGCAACAGATTAATGAGAAATCGCTTGATAATCTACGAATTGTTTAAATAACATCAGTATATTTATATATTATTAACACAGCATGTATACCGAGTTTATCTGATTCATCGCATTGATAAATTGCAAGAGTCGAGGTCACCATACACACAACAATTGCTCAATTATCAATTGAAATTAATTAAGTATCACTATACAAAAAAAAAATTTCCGTTTCTGTTTATTTACCAATATGTTAAAAATATGTATATTAGGTTGGCGCAAAAAAATCGACTTTTTTATTTTTTTCGGTCTCGTATTTAAAAATAATAGTTTATCATGTTTTAAAAGCCTCATCATAAAAATTAAGCCAATTCGAACATTTTCAGAGGTCGCGCACGAATTTTGAAATTTCCAAAAATGGTTAAAATGTGATTTTAAAAAAAGTTTTTCAATATTCAATAACTTCTATGAAATTTCAATAACTTCTATGAAATTTCTATTAAAAATATTAATTTTAGTGGTCGCTTAAGCATTTTAAAAATTCTATAACCACTTCTAAAAATTAATGTTTTTAATTGAAATATGCTAGAAGTTATTTGAATTATATGTAAAAAATAATTCGCTATGGTAAAAACAGAAAACAAATTTTCCATACAGATTTTTACCAGTGCAAGAATTTTCGAAATTCTTAAACGGCGTCTCAAAATCAATATTTGAATTTAAAACTTTGTAGAAGTTATTGAAATTACATGTAAAATGATCCGCTGTAGCAAAAGTAGAAAGAAAAAATTTTTTAAAATCACATTTTGACTATTTTTTGAAATTTAAAAATTCGTACGCGACCTCTAAAAATGTTTCAATCGGTCTAATTTTTTTGGTGGGCTCTTAAAACATCATAAACGATGATTATTTAAAACAAGACCCAAAAAAAATAAAATAGTTGATTTTTTTTTTGCGCCACCCTAATGTATATAAACAAAATAACACGATTTGGAACAACCTTGAATCGCTATATATAAAATTGAAACTTCTTTACTTGCTAATATTTCGCTAAGGATGCGAGTTACATAAATTTTGTTAAGAATCTTTTTTGTAGATAATAAAATTCTCTGTAAAAAAAGTCTCTAGAAAAAAATTCTTATCTTCAATAGTTTAGAAGATATTTCAATTTAAAAGAGATAATTTTGTATTTATACATATTTTGACATATATAGCCACGCAAAATGATTAATTGATCAATTAAATTATTGAATTATGTATTTATTTACTCATTTATTTATTGAATTATTATTTATTAAATAAATTGGATATTTGTTTAGTAACGTAAATTGCGAGTTGAATTTTTACGGCATTGTTGCATTGATGTAGTTTATTTTATTGTGTATTGGTATATACATCATCTGTGTATACAATTTTCAATGAGAGAACGTTAACCATTGTACCTATGCACACACGTAAATAATTCGACTTCTCCCACGTTACACTCGTGACGCCATATCCGCTCGTATTATTTCGCCCGGTGCGCGCGGCCATTTCACCGGCTAATGGAGTGCCTTGAACCGCGGCCACAGCGAGTGAACCAAAAAGCCGTGAGCGAGGTAGAAAAAAATTCTAAACGACGTAAAAAACGAATATATATGAGGCTACCTTTGCCTGGCCACACACTACTTCCTCCTTCCGCGCTGCGCTGCGAGAAGCACAGTCTTGTTCGCATACTACTCACTTCTGTGATTTATTTTTCGGCGCGTTCGAGCTTAACGAGGGGCTTGTGGAATAAAAAAAAATTCACGGGTCAGGTCCATTGTTTCAAAAAAATTTTTTCTTTCTCCCGGTTACAGATCGCTAAAGGATTTATGATTTTCACGAGAATTTTTATATTTTCAGAGTCCAATTTTTTCTGGGTATACTTTAAATAGCGAAAAAAAAAAAATTAGTTAAAAAATATTTATGCCTATTTTAACAATAAATACATATATTATTTCTTTCACGAAGAATATGTAATTGATTTTAATTAATGTTATTGTTTCTAAAATTACAGTAAAAAAAAATTTTTTTTTTTTTTTTTTCAATATTTTTGACGGTAAATTTTTATTTTTTATTTTTAGAATTTTTTTGAGGATCGATGAGAATTTATTGCACGCGAAAGATGCCTCTCTGACGATGAAGTTTTAATTGGAAGCTCATTAACTACGGTTAATCGAAGCAGTCAATTATAACGCACAAAAGTTTTCTACTTAACCGACGAAAATTTGTTCTTACCGATAAAAAATAAATAATAATTGCGATAAAATTTTTTTCGAGTGGTTAAGTATGACTCTATTAAATTATTATAATCAGAATAAAAAAATAATTATCTACACTCTCTTAAATCTAAACAGTGAGAAGAAGTTCACTGTTTTATCGCCAGTGACACTGTTTAAAACAGTGGATGTCAAATTTATCCTGATAATCCTGAATATCTATGCCCCAAAATTGATTGAACAATTCAAGATCAAGATATAAGCACTGAGTTTTAAGAAACTTTCTTATGTTTTCTAACTTCTTATTGAAAATTGAGTTCAAAAATCAACCGATCCTAATGAAATTTTGTACACTTATTATATGGGTCTCTACCTTGAACGAGTTCGAATTTCAGCCATATCGATCAGTTAGTTTAGAAATGGTGACCATTTAAAATTTCAAAAATCGGTAAAAACGCTATTATCGTGACTTCTTTACGGAACAGCTTGCGAATGATAACAGATAACTCATTTTTGAAAAAAGCATCTTGAAGCTTATGAAATTATCTTTAAAATGACCTACTATATATTTTTTTTCTACATTTTTAATCGTTTATAATGTAGATTAAACCTATAGAAATAAAATCTACCTTACATCTCGGGTGAGGCCGAATGGCGTTTTTTTTTTTTTTCTAAAGCTAATACTTTGAGTGTCATCACGCCAAGTATCTGATAAACGCTACATCACACTTACAATAACATAAACCGCATTGATACAAAATTGGAACGACAAAATTTTACATGTCGCTGACTAAAACAGTGGATTTCACTGGATAAAACAGTATAGAACATCTTTCACTATTTCGCGCAGTGAGCTTCACTGTTTTGATAGTTAATCCAGTGTTACTGATTCAAGCAGTGATTTTCAACCGCAAAAACAGTGACGTTTCACAGCAGAAACACTTGATTTTCACTGTTTCGATTGGAGAGAGCAGGTGAATTAATTTTTATTTAGTAGATTTAGTCATTTTAAAAATTCTGTATATCGAAATGAATTATAAATAGTGTTTTATGGTTGTTTGAATATAATTTTATGTTATTACACTCAGTTATCAATTTTTTTACTTGATTTTTATAGTATTTTTTTATTACATGTATATTTTGTTTAGAAATGCTCTATTTGTAAGAAACCAGTTTTTTACGAGTCTCAATTCATTGCTGTCGATAAAACATTGAGGAACACTTTGCAAGCGGTCATTTCACCGGTGTTGAAAAGAAATTTTACAGTGTGTGTGTGTGTGTGTGTGGAAAATAGAGCGACCTATAAAAGCCACCGAAAAGGACTGTTAAATCGCAGCAGTGATGGTGGTCTTTCAACGCGTTGTTCCATTAATTTCTCAGAATTTAGCATCACAAAGGATCGCGGTAAAAAAAGAGAGAAAGGCAAAAGCAAAGGGAAAATCTAGGCTGACATTTATGCATAGTCTTTAAATACATTCATATTAATCATTCGTGTGGAAATTCTAGTAATTTTGAATTCTTTATTTCATAAAAGCTTATTACCACCGTCTTCCTATATTACGTCTTCATAAAATATTCTTCAAAATTTATTAATACTAAAAAATCATTATTTTTCAAAACCTTTCAACTCATTAATCATACATAAAACTAAAAAAAAACTCAATCACTGTTACGTGCTGTCTCGGTGAGCACAGACGCGTAAAATTATTTTGCTCGATTTTTTTGGAAGGACTACTGACTCCCGGGATATCGAGCTGTTGATGAAATTGTTTAAATGATGATTTTCAGGGTAATAATAATAAATATTTAAATTTATAAAAAATAATTTCTTAACTTTTTAGTTGACAATTTTTATGTGGAAGTAGGTAAAATGCTCCCACATCAAACGCCACGAGTTTGCTTAATTAGCAATCTGGAAAATCTGAGCTTTTGGCCTTGGAAACATCCGGAATGCATCGTTAGCAACACTTATGCATTTAAGTGTCTTTAAAAATAATTTTAATAATTTATAAAAACGTTAAGCACTCAGCACGTAACAATCACAACTTTCACAACTTATTGGATTAGTTGGATAAAAATTTTATTAATTTTTTATCACTAACTTATAATTATAAATTTTTTTTGACACATTACGTATTAAAATTAAAAACGTAAATTAATAATGAAATGAAAAGCAAAAAAAAAAGAGCGCTTCCGGTCTTAATATCTATTTTTCTCGTGGAATATAGTATAAATAAAACGGAATAAAAAAATAAAAATATTTACTCCATAAAGTGCGACCATATATTTTTATGGTAGAAAAATGCGCAGAAAACCGGAAATCAGAAATTTAAATGAAGCGTTTTTTCTTGTCTTGCATAAAAAGACAAAAAGTCATATTTTACATATGTAAATCTGTATACATAGATATACATATGATACACAGTGTTTCTGATGTATATATATATTTATGTGCATCAGTACATATATGTATTCTGCATGTCATGTTTGATATAAATTTTTTTTGGCAGGTGAAAAACTATTATTATTCATAAAGCTGCCTTTTTGAAACTGCACCCGCTTTTCCAACGTAAAACTTACTCTCAGGTTGATTTATGAAACGCCCTTGCGGTTCACGTTAATGGACTAGTCACGACCACAATTTGCATTTCATAATGAAATATGATTTCATCGTAAAAAACATCGAAAGTTGAAATTAAAACAGGAATCTCGTCGTCAGGATATTAATTTACGTTCTTATTAATAATTTCTCCGTGTATTTTGTAAAATAGGTCGTAAATTCAAATAACTCCCAAGAGTGCAATACAATAAAAAAAATTCATTACTACAAACCCAAAAAAAAATATGAACAATAAATTTATTAGTTGGATGTAAAAAAAAAATGGATTTACATTTTTTTATATAACTCTAGAGCCTATAAAAATAAAATGGCTGGGTCTTTTTACAATTACGAGAAAATGAAACAAAAAGTTAAATTTTTTATGTTTCGGGCACGCTTCTTACTCTTGTTAAATAAAACTGCTTAAATTAGCATTTTTTTTACCTCTTTTTTTTGGCATTTTAGTTTTTTAAAATAATAATTCTACTTTCAATAAAGTTTCAACATCGTACTACTTTTTTGTGATAAGAAAAGCTTGAAAAATTTTTTTGTATACAAAATTTAATTTAGGATTTGAATAAAAAAAAATAAATATACACTGTTAGAGTTAAATAAAACTGTTTAATGAATTCATTAAATGTGGAATATTTTTATAGACTTAGTCATAATGAATTATTGTATTATTCATTCGGCTGCACACAAAGTTCGTTTTAGTATACATAAATCTGTACGAACAAAATTATGACGCTTGCTCAACGCCGAGTGGTTTCCAACGTCCGAGAGACGCGTAATGTCGTAGGTATATATGTACTATAGTCCCTTTGGTCGCCCTCTGGTGACGACGAATTAATGAAGCGTTTACGCCTGAGAGGTACACTCGGGAAAACTCAATTAACCCAACAAAAGTATAAGGTGAATTTTCATTTAAATCATAAATTGCTTCGTTATTAAAATTATGTCAACATCAGTGTTTTATAAGTTAGAAAAACTACAA
This sequence comes from Macrocentrus cingulum, assembly GCA_002156465.1. Taxonomy (NCBI): domain Eukaryota; kingdom Metazoa; phylum Arthropoda; class Insecta; order Hymenoptera; family Braconidae; genus Macrocentrus; species Macrocentrus cingulum. The sequence goes on along the minus strand of MVJL01006454.1, from coordinate 26,119 downwards.
TCTTTCTATATGTATATAAACACAGGAAAATTGATAGGATGAAAAAAAAAAAAATCTAAAAAACTTGGAAAACTGTTTGAATACAAAATTTTTGTATGATCATATTATAGATCTCAAGAGATCGGTACACATCTCTTTAGATGCGTGAAGATTTAATGATATATATTTTAATCAATAATAATATAATTTTTTAAATTAATTCAATCGCGATTTTAAAGTAAATAAAGCATAATTTAATCATTTTCACACTCGGAAATGACAGTAACATGACCATTTGTCAATCTTTGTTTCTCTCATACATTTTTTGAGAGTTTACAGGAGGGAAAAGTGCTTTTATAATTTAATGAGGTTCAAAAAATAATAAAATAATTGTTGAAAATTTTTTAAAAAATATTCCAAGTTAATTGATCAATATTTTTAGAGTTAGTAAAATTTTTCAGCGGTAAAAGTGCATTGTAAAATTAAATTATTTTGTTAATAAATTATTTAAAACGATTAAATCGTTTTTTATGTTCTCGAAAAATATTTCAAGTTATTTTTTTAATAGAAAAAAAAAAGTCTATGGCAAAGACCATAAAGCACACCCTAATGCGGGGAGTTACGTTTTTTATTATTAATAACAATTATTATTATTATTAGGCTGATTCGGATTTTCGTTTGAAATTATCAATAAGTTATCATAAAGACCTAAATCAGCCTCAATTTTTTTAGAATAGTTCTCGAAGTGACCGCTGGGAGCACTACAAAATTTTTGTTATGCATCGCAAGTATAGTGCTGTTGCAGTCATTTTTGGGGAAGCTTTTTAAACTTTCTCTAATTGTGATCGAGTGGAAGTGAGTTAACTCATGATTTTCAATAGGCATCTTCGCTGGACATCGGGCAATCGATTGATATCAATATTATTGTGATTGATGCACCACAGCGAGCTCTACTTTGATGGCATACATTTAAAAAAGCTCTACTTTGATGGCATAGTCAAAAAAAGCAATAAATCACAATCTTATAATAAAATAATTGGCCATAGCTGGTCATTCAGAAAAAAAATTATTTCAGCCGATGGGAATCAGTAGTTTTTGTTGCGTAGATGCAATTTTATGCATCTCCAACGGCTACAGGTCGGCTGAGCACGTAAGGGTGTACAATTGCCAAAATCTCAGACCATTAAAACAAGAGGATATCTAAATAGTATAATTTTGAGGACAATATAAATAAGACCTCGACTGTATTATTGTTATTAATACTAACAGCAGTAATTTTTTTTAACTTCTAGTTAAATGACCATGTAAGCACTATGCGTGCTAAAACGTACCTAAAAGAAAACCCGCAACTAAGCTGCAGGTCATTTAGATGCCCCCGTAGATGAAGATCCCGGTAATAATTAAAAATTTGATTAAAAACAGTAATTGAAAGAAATCCCTATTCTAAGTGTATGTGTGTGTGTGTGTGTGTTGCAGAGAACAATAACTGCAAACATTAATTTTAGTTGTTTGACGGGACAAATGACAGTTCTCTTGCCTGCGGAGTTCTGCGAAGGCTGGGTGCTTGGGTGCATGGAGCATCCGGACCTTTGTGGACCTTTTAGCGGATCGGAGCCTGTCCGAACATGTCCCTACTAGGCATAGAAAATTAAGAGGACTGAACTCAAGTCAGTCGCGCACAGCCTCGAGAATAAGAAGGACGTTTCTCTGATAGGGGAAAATAAAATTGAACAAATAATATTTTTGTATCATTTGCCTTGCCCATATTTCCTACAGTAATTAAATCGTGATAATTTTTTTTTTCTCGTAAATAACGAATTTTCATACATGCACATAATATAAGTTTGCATAGAAATGTCTTGATAAATGCATATCTATCACAGAGTTGCACTCGTAAAACCCATAAAACACTTTTACATAAATATATCAGGTACATATATATAAGCTCGAACAATACACATTTTCAGATTGGTACATATGTATTCATGTATATACACGGAAGCTTTGAACTTTCCCACGATAACGGGATAATTGCGCTTTTGTGAGGCTCACGCAATGGTTTTGCCATTGCTAGCCACGCCATTGAGCGATTTCACTGAAAAGTCCATCGCGTGATCTACCAATGAAATGTTCAATAAAATTTCTACACTTTACCCGTAGACCCTCTATGCCTGTATATGTATATCTTTCACAGTATTTTCAACTATCATTTTCGAAGAATTTCAAAAAGTTATTTTGATCACGCGAGATAAAAAAGACCGTGGCTGTAAATATACACACTTGATCTCTACATACCCGTGAAAAATGGGATTTGATCAAGTGGGATAGAAATAAATCAAAGTTGATCTACTGACATCAAAATTTTGAGAATTTTTCTTTCTCAGTTCATTTCATTACATGTATACGGAGATCTAAGTTGATGTAACATGTGATATCCACATTCATGCAAGTAGATCTCAGTAGATGTAATGAAATCTATGAACGATTCAATATTTTAGAATCTACGAGAGAGAAGATCTGGCAAGATCTCTGGTCATCACCAGAGATGTAATAAGATCTCAGTCTGTATTAATAATTTATAATAATAATAGTAATAATAAAACCATTGATAATCGTGTGATTATTAATGGTTTTTTTAAAGCTTAGTCAGATATTTTACTAACTTCCCTTTCAAAATTTATTCCAAATGTATGTGTCAACTATCATCAGACATACAAATCAAGATGATGGTCGAGCAGTCTTAACGTCAAGCAACAGATCAATGAAATTAAGCACTCGTGAGGAGGTTCCGTACTTGGATGAGTGACCGCAGAGTTTCGAAAGTTATCTCGTAAATTCGATATTCAATTTTTTTTTTTCATCAAGTAGATTATTTTTTACATGATGTAACGCGTAAAAAATAATATTTTTATATAATATTTAGGTTATTGACTAAAATATATATTTATTACATCTCCACACATCTCCATTGATCGAATTTCATTTTTCACGGGTATTTTCTCTGATTTCACTCACAGGGACTCGAGAGACTCACTACCCTGTAGTTGAGGGTCGCTGCCGAGAGTCTCTACAGAGATTCTGAAAAAACTGCGTATCATAAATACTGATTAATATTATAAACAATTTATTTATTCGAATGTTATAAAGTAACATAAACAGTTTTTTCAGAAAAGATAGTCAAGAGTTTTAAGAGCACTTAAAAAATTTTGCAACCTCCTGTGGTTGTTTTAAAAACCATCGACAACTCTCCAAAACTGGAATTCATGGGATTTAGTTAGATAACAAATTCCACATTCGAAACCGCTATTCTTCAATCTATAGGTAGATTATGCAATAAAATAGAATATTTTATATCAGGTGAATATATATACGTGACATTATATTGATAGTGTAAAGTTAGCCACGAGTCAGAAACTAAATTCATATGCGGCACGAGTTCAAACGTTGTACAAGAGTCAAAGGCAGTTTTACGATCAATCGAATTCATGTGAATGTAATTCTGAAAAGTATCAACTTCATACTAACAAAATCATCGAGATCGCACACTTGCTACATCCCCGTATTTTTTAAGAACTATCAAAAAGAAAAAAATTTTACGCGCACGATATCCAACTACTTACATAAATTGTTGTTCAAATTATGATTGTCACTTTCCATAAAATTAAATTTGAAAAAAGTGATTTTCAACTGCAGAAATAGTGACGTTCCACAACAGATACAGATTCTCACTGTTTCAATTTAAGAGAGTAGGTGGTTCATTTCGAAATTTAGTTTTTCATTGGATTAAATTTGAATTAATTTTTTTTTCCACAGTGGAAGTCATTACTGCTGTTGATAACGGCAGTGATAAAGTGTACAGTAGCAGACGAATTGAGTTCAACTCCCTCGGCGGCTACAACTCTTGGAAACTTGTATCGTCAAGCTCGCTCCGAGGCGTATTACGCAAGCAGATACGGCTCAGAGGGTTCATCAGTGACTTCTAGCTCGATTGGTATTCGTGGTGAGCCAGAACACCGCGACGCCGCCTACTACCAGTCTCGCTGCATCACCTGTGACCCCAACAAGTCCACGACTGCGGCCAGAGGGTGAGTTCTCTCGATTTATATATACATACATTTATTTCTCTGCCCCCAATTGACCTTGCAGAGGATTTCTGAATATCTAAACTGAATGTATCAACGAAATTTTAGAGAAATCGAAATTTTTACTAATAAAAAAAGTCGGGATAAAATGCAATACAACGCATTTTGTATAAAAAATACAAAGAAAAAAAATTTGAAAAATTCTGATAGCCATAAAATAGTTTAATTGAAATTTTATAAAACTTCCTAGAGGATGTGATTGTAAACAACATTTTTTTTCGTACTTTTCATACTTCCTTTTTGTGACTTTCATCATCAAAATTTTGCGTTTTATTGTTTTTTTTTTATCGTATAAAAGTATTTTGCATCACGAAAAAATTGAATCTTAATATTATTCTTGAGAAATCGTTCGAGAACATTGAAATCCATGTAGTTGAAAACATTAAAAATTTAGAGATGACCCCTAAAATGAATATATTGAACCAAAACTTAATAAAAATTATTTTTTAATACTTGGAAAAAATTTGCATTAATTTGCATTAGTTAAGACAGAGGAAAAAAAAATTCTTTTCAATTTCTTTTCGAAAATTTTTGCGATTTTAACCCTTCGAGTACACTGCACTCATTTGGACCCATACACTGACTTTGATCGAATGTAACACTCAACGATTTGAGAAAATGATATGACTATCGATTGGCGGAGATAATTTAAACTATTGACTGTAAATTTCGATAGTTGTTGTAGTGTGATGAGTTATCAGATTTGTTTGACAAAAGATTGAAGTCACAGCTGATTTTCAACGCCGTCAAAATCGCGTCTATTAGCACATAAAATAAATACTCTCGATTGAGATAAATTAGATGACTAATTTTTTTATTTATTAAATGTATTTCGAGAGAACTCACGTAAATTTTCAGCAAGAAATGTTAGAAATCTAAAAAATTGCAATTTTTTTGATAAAATTCGATTGTTTAAATAAATATTTTCATCGTGAATTTTTTTTTTGTTGTGTTAAAAATTTTAAAAACCTCTTTAATATTGATAAACTATTTAAACACAATTTTAAGTATATCTTTGAATTTTTTCAAACCAATTGGTTGAATAGTTGTAGAGTTCTACGCAATTCGCTAAAGTGAAGGATGTCGAAAAAAATAGGTGTGTACTCGAGGGGTTAAAAATTCGTGAGCATCTTGAATCAGTTCGACTAGCTCAGTCAGAAAATACCAAAAATTTTTAAAAGTCGCGTTATAAAGACGACTAGAATAGTTCAATTTTTATGAAATCTACTAAAAATTATTTCAAACAAAAAAAAATAAAATAAAATTTCCGAATCAATATTATATAATCGACCCTAAAAAAAAGTTGTTTGTGCATGTCATGTTGAACTTTCTCAAAACGTACATATAGTTATGTGAATTCAAATTGATTTAATATCAATTGAATGACATATAGTCAAGCTTTGTCAGAACAATTTTTTTCTTTTCGCTTGTTTACCCAGTTGTGTTTTTTATAAGTGCATTCACGAGCGTGGTAGTATATATAGATATATAAATACGTATTCATTTAATCTATTTTTTATAACTTTGTTTTTCTCGTTCCTATCACACGCAGAATGTTTTTTTTTTTTTTTTGATACTTCTATCTATACTGTTTCAAGAATTGTTTGGTAAAAAATTGTTTTATCAGCTTTATTTTTTTGAGCCACTGCAATTAAACAATTATCTCAGATTAGTATATATAGATTTGTTGTCAAAAATTTTTTAATACCAGTTAAAATGCAAAAATCCATCAAAAACGATGATTTGAAGAAAATGAATTTTTTGTAATCCGAATTAAAATAATTTTTTTATATCTTTTAATTATTTAATATCAACTTTTCAATTACATATAGATTAAGACCAAGAACCAGATACGACGGCTACGACGATGCAGAGTCTGATACAAGATGGTACCGAGATCGTTATGACGAATATTCCGAGCGTGATCGAGGATATCCGTATGATCGGATGCGCAGTCAAATGTTTGATTATGAGCGTCCGAGAAGTCCTGACGGATATGGATATCGCGACTATGACCGCAGTCGTGTGCCAACATATGACTATGATCGATGCGACCCCTATGGAAAAAATGACCCCGCCAGACCAATGAATTATCCTGATAGGTACGGTATGACAATTGATTTTTAATTATTCATTTAGAATGCAATCGAAAACACTATATCATCATTATAATTCGCTTAATAAATCGTGGATTGATTTATGCTTGTAGACTTTTTGGCGCCCATATCAATATACATGAATTATTCGAAAACCGACGCCACTAAATTATAAAAAAAAAAAAAACATAATTTTCATTAAAAAGTTGCTACTGAAAATTAGCAAGAGTGGAATTAGCAAATATTTTTGCTGTTTCTTGTTATTTTTTTTTGCTATCTCAACGATCAGCAAATAAATTTGCTATAGAAATGCAGATTATTCGTTATTTTGACAAAATATTCGCAATTCTTGCAAAAAAAATTTTTCCGAGCATTTGTTTTTTTTTTTTTTTTGGCAAAATGGCTTGAAGGGTGCTCAGTCGGTTAGACCATTGCATTAAGTTTACAATAGCACTCATAATTTGTAAAAATATTGATCTGGTGTGCTTCTGCCACGATATCGTGGCATGAGCCATTTTTGAAAAATCGTGGTCACCGACTTTGAAAACATCATTTTGAAAAAAAAAACCTTAGACAACAGTTACGGAAGCTTATGTTCTTTGTCCGTTTTAACGCTCCACTTATGCATATAAAAGTGTACTCCATTTTGCCCAAATTCCCCTAAGTCTTAAAAAAATTGAATACTGAAAAAAATGAAAGTTTTTGTGTTATATAGCAGATTTATGGATATTTAAAGCCGAGTTTGCGTGCATTTGCAGGTACGACATGCAAGGAGGTAGAGATCGGTACAACGACATGAGATACGACCGCAACAACGAGCGTTTCCCCGACCGTGGCAACGGTTACGACAATTTGGATCAGCGCCATCTAGGTTATGGGAATCGATATGACTCTTATAGCTCACAACGACGACCAATAGATGACCCTTATTCCTCCCGGAATGACCGTTATAATCGCAACTATTCCACCAGGTACATCGTAAATCAATTACTGTCCTATAGATTGACCGGTAAAAAATTGCAAATCCGAACGATATTAATCTTTCGATCGTAGGTACGACCCCTACGATCCGTATGAGAGAAGACCGTATCGACGGCCCTCTGACGATCGATATGATTATTACTCATCGCGAGGTGGCCCAGACTCCCGAGGATACTTTTCCAGCGCTGCGGGGCCGGGCTACGAGAGAGGATATGCCAACGCGTGGAATTATGGTGGACGGGATGATTGGAGAGATCCTGGGAGAGATCGAGATCCGAGGTAAAATCAAAAAAATAAAGTTTGAAATGAAATTCTGTGATAAATTTGCTCAGGCGAGCAATAAACTTTCAAGAAGGAATAAATCAAATGAAAAAAATAAGAAGAAAAATTTTTTTTCCCTGTTTGCAGTGACAACTGGAGAGACTTTAATCGAGACCGTGATTCTGGGTGAGTTTAAAAATTATTTAACAATAATAAAAATTAATTTTTCGATATGGAAAACAATCGCACTGTTTGTTTTTAACGAATTTTAATTGGGTTGTTGTATAATATAAAAATCGAGAATTAAAATTTTATAAAAGTTATGAATCGAATTGATAGTTTTTTAGTCGAGTTAATTAATAAAACGCAATAAATCACGAAATTCGAGGCAATAGGGAAAATACTGACGATAGTCTATTCGAGTGTAATACATCACGAACCTAATTATCAAATATGTTGCATTGATCGACTATAATTGACGAAGTTCAGGCGATGAGTAGTTTATAAACGTTCTGCCAAACTGACCACTAAACATATTAGAAACACTTTAGTAACAGTTATCAAAGCCCATCTCGTCATATAACCAAAACTTTGATAACTTTTAATGTGTGATGCATCGTCAAACTGTCGAAAATAGTTTCTGATTATACACATTCACAGGCTGTCAAGAAAATTTGTTAAGCTACAAGAACTGATTTAGGCAGTGAGAAGTAATCTTGTTTCAAGATTATTTCTCATTAATTGAGATTTTTATAGTAAATTTTGTTAATGAAACTTTTCGACAGCAATAACAAAACTAGATTTATACAGAATGACTCTGACTGTACAATTCTATGACACTCAGAGTGAGAAATTAAATTTTTTTTTATCACACCTGCTCAGAAAAGGACCCATTTTGTTCGCCTTTTGCGGGCCTAAAGTGGCTCATTTTATTGATGCTATTTCAGCCCTGGCTCTTGAGCGTAAAGCGCTATTTTTTTGCTCTAGAACAAAAAAAGTATAGCATACTTTTTAGGTCTAGGGCACAAAAGTATATCTGTAGTGCCCTCAAGCGGCGGGCTGAAATGTCAGCGATAAAGAGGTTGGAGCGTTTCTATACGTTAAAAAACCATTTCTAACTTTGAGTCATAAAATATTTCATTTTAGGTGAATTAGTTACTTATACGACTATGATTAAAATATAAAAGCATTTGACCGTCCAGTAATCATAAATTTACCGGAAAGTTTTTTTCGTGGCTCTTTTATAAAAGCCTGTCTTAACGAGGTCAACTAATTCATCTTTAAAAAAATGTTTCATGACTCAAAGTTGGAAATGGATTTTTCACGTATAGATACGCTCAAACCTCTCTTTCAACTTACTTAGACATAAAAGTTAAGATAATGGTCGAGCAGTCCTAATGCCAAGCAGTAGATCAATGCAATTAAACACTCATGATGGGGTTTCGTACTTGAATGGGTAACTGCGGCCTTCTGAAAATTATTTCATAAATTCGATATTCATTATTTTACCAAGTCGATCATTTTTCACATGATCTCAGGCTTCTAATCACCTTTGACTAAATTATATTTTTCACGGAAGTATATTTCATGTCCTTAGAAAGTGAAAAAAAAAATTATCGAAATAGTTTATCCAAAATAAAAAAATTGAATAGTATCGTTTTTCCACCTCCTCATGAAAAACATTTATAAAACATGATTTATTTTATTAATAACAATATATTTAAAATTAATTTTTTTATATTAAAAATAGGGGAATGTGAAAAAAATCGGATATTTACGGCAATACTTATTTTTTAGAAACTAAAAGTAAAAAATGGAATATGATTTCACCAAAAAAAAAAAAACAAAAATTACAGAAATAATTTCACCGTTGCCTATAAAATCCTGTTTTACTGATGTCAAATTTCAGTAAAAGCCCGCTAGACAGCATAAAAAATTAGACAAATGATTAGATAATAGTTTAAATAAAGTTTAATTACAACTAGAAAAATTTCGATGGCAGTTAACACGATTAATCCTTCGAGTACACACCTATTTTTTTAAACATCTCCTACACTCTGGGTCAATTTTGACCCTTCACTTTATTGAATTGCATAGAACTCTACAACTACTCAACCAATTGGTTTGAAAAAATTAAAAGATATACTTAAAATTGTGTTTAAATAGTTTATCAATATTAAAGAGGTTATTAAAATCTTTAACACAACAAAAAAAAATTTACGATGAAAATATTTATTTAAACAATCGAATTTTATCAAAAAATTGCAATTTTTTAGATTTCTAACATTTTTTGCTGAAAATTTACGTGAGTTCTCTCGAAATACATTTAATAAATAAAAAAATTAGTCGTCTAATTCATCTCAATCGAGAGTATTTATTTTATGTGCTAATAGACGCGATTTTTACGGCGTTGAAAATCAGCTGTGACTTCAATCTTTTGTCAAACAAATCTGATAACTCATCACGCTACAACAATTATCGAAATTTACAGTCAATAGCTTAAATTATCTCCGCCAATCAATAGTCTTATCATTTTCTCAAATGGTTGAGTGTTACATTCGATCAAAGTCAGTGTATGAGTCTAGATGACCCCAGTGTGCACTCAAAGGGTTAAAGAAACAAAATTATAGTACTCGTTATTTCAAGTAAAATATATCCTATTTTATAATTAGATCATAAAAACCACTACGAAAAAATAGAAAAATAAATGATTGAGTTTTTTTTTTTATAATTAACAAAAATAAAATTATATGAATAATATGAATAAATATGCTAATGGAAAATATCCTTTTTTATTCTATGATTTTTTGTTTTTTAATTTTCATCATGAAAATATAATACTAATTAAACCGGGCGCTTTTGATAGGATATGAAATTAATGTGTATCATCAATTTATATTGAATTTTTTCTTTCTAAATAAACTGCAGCTATCACGTGTAATCCAGTACGATCCAATTAATCCAGTTCTATTAAAATCTTCTGAAGCGCGTAAATACGGTCGAATAATTCGCTTGGCAATGGCGTCAGAGAATCTTATAAAAAAAGACACAGCATGCAATACACCCGTTAAATATTCTCTCAAACGGCAATTATATAAACTAAAAAAATAATAATAATAATAATAATATGTATGAATATTATCTCAAATTGTGCGATTTTACGGTAATTTGAATTATTTAAAAATTCCATGTGCTTATTATCCCTCTGTTTTTATCGACACCGTGATGAGGCAATTTTGCCGCCGCGGGTTGAACGACACTTTAACGGAGCGGAAGGATGCTCTAACTAGCCATATACTGGCCTTGTTTCAGGCCTTATCGACCGAGAGATAATTTTTATGACAGCACCCTACCACCCGGAGGATCGAGGGGAACGAGTTATCTGTACGATCGAACTGAATCCTCAACTAAACCGGACTCGGCAGAGCGAGACAAGCCAACGAGCTCCCCACAGACCCAGGAAAATAAAGTATACAAGGACTAAGGGAACGAAAAAGCTTCAAATGATCTCTTAATAATTTTTGAGGTTAAGAAAAAAATTTTTTTTCCAGCTCATAGCAATTATTTATTGTTTATTTAGATTTTGAAAAATCAAAACTGTAACGAATTGCACAAAATTTTTTTGTTTACTCATATATTATAACACAATAATTAAAAAATTATATATTTTTAAGTTGTAGTTATTTTTTTTTTCTACTGAGATTATTATACATTTGTTAATAATTTTAATTACACTATATGTAATAAATATATAATAAATCAAAAGTATCTGAATTTTTAAAGAATTAAAATTTTTTATTATGAAGTTAACATTATTTTTTACATTTTAAAATATATAATTGATTTATTATTTAGTATAAAAAATTGTTAATGATAATATTAATTTTTTCAAAATTAAAAAAAAATTTGTAATTTTTCAAAATTAATTCATTAAAAATTTTGTATTTGAAATAAAAAAATTTTTCTCTATAGAAATAATTGAATATTTTACTTTTCATTATAACAAATTATTTTTAACGTTTTATGTTTTTTTTTTTTTAGTTACGTGGAGAGGGTAAAGTTAGTTATGAATAATGCAATTATCAAAACGAGTTTCATATATCATTGAAAACGTGACAAATTTACACGCTCTCTCGACAACTTTACAGCACTTATACTGATACTTTAATTTAAAAGTTGAAGTTTCACTGCGCAGCCTGGTCCCGTCTTGATTTTCAACTCACACAACGTCTCAAAGAAACACTGAAAATTAATTCACAAGCTCCCTATGAGTTCAACTCTACTGAAGTTTCTACTTTCGTGCGAAACTTTCTTACCAGGTTTTGCAGAAATTTATGTCTAGAGTTTTCACAACTATCGTGTATCGATTTAAGCCCAAAGTCTATACTGCAATACAAGAAAAGTTATTATTATTATTATTATTATTATTATTGTACTTAAAACCATAAAATTTTCAGTAAAAATATTTTTGGCTTATTACAACCAACTTGAAAAAATCAATAAAGAAAAAAATAACCTAGTATCGGGTAAATATGTACCAATTGATGACCGGTTATGGAAAATTTGGCGAAAAATGATTGTTATTTAAATAATTTTTGGTGTTCAAACCTAAGTGAGCACATAATTATATCATTTGAACATTATATTTTCGATTTATAATTTTTTTTAACAATTAAAATATAGCAATAACATAAAAATCTAAAGAAATGTCGCGTAAGTAAAAAATACCAGTTAATGACCGGTCATCACCAATTAATGACCGGCCGTGTTCCAGTTAATGACCGCCCGACAAATATTATTAATAAACTGTGCAAAGAAATAAGTTATAAGTTTTTATGCATTGTAATTATTTTAACTAATCGATAATTAACCTAAAGAGTCACTTTATAGGAATAATATAGAGTGAATTTTGTTTGTTTTGACTCAATCATAAACGAGTGTTTGAGGTTAGGTGAACTTGAGCCGGTTATCAACTGGTGAAACGCCGTTTGTAATGCACATGTTTCAGTTAATCACCGATTTCGGCTAGTACACGTACTTAATAATTAATTTCCGATTCTCACAACTATCCACTCGTCTGTAAAATGATACACGGGTCTTGCGCACAAAATTTGCAATCAATTAGTATTTTTTTTATTATCTAAAAGAGCCGTTTTTTTTATTCTGTCAATTTAATTGGTACCTAATCAGAAACTGGTACATTTACCCTATACTTACCTGAAAAATTGATTTAAAAATATTACATCGATAAATATGAAGAAAAAAAGATCGCGTTCTTATGAAAAAAAAAAAAAAAAATATTTCCATCGCTTTTTTTCTATTCACTCAAGAAAAAAATTTATCAAAAACAAATTTATTTAAAAAAAACGCCTTTTTTTAGTCTTGTAATTAAATATAACTTATTAAAAAAATTATTTACATCACGAAAAATTAATTACAATAAAGCCATATTCTATCACAATCTTTATATAAACCGAATTTTGTTTTTATAAAATAAATTTACTTATTTAGTGTTAACATAATATTCAAAATTAGATCTTATCCCCGAATGGATACCATAATACATACCAGTAAATGCAGTATTATTAAATTGTTCTGGAACTCCTGGAGCTTCTGAATTCAAGTGAATTCACGGAATGCGAATGCAGAACGGTAATCTTTGGGGATTGTATATCGTTAGCACAGGAATTTCCGGTCGTTTATCATTGACATAATAGTACAGAGAGACTAGAGCAATAATTCAAAAGTTTTCTCTTGTTGATCATAATGCGACAAGTAGGATAATAAAGCAGATTTTGAATCAATGTGTGTTTGAATTTCGCAGATTGACAACAGAATTCTTGAGATTTAACAATATAATGTCATCTTACGCTCTATCTATATGTTTTTAGTCCATGTAAAATGTCTGATGGCAGAGTGCATAGGCATTGAAGTGATGAGCTAACATGAAAATGAATCTTTCAGTAGTTGGTACATGTGTGTGGAGAGATAAGAGAGACAAAAGACCGCGCGGCGTACATGCCAAGACGAAATACTCGGTAAAGTAAATTGGTGTTTGCTTGGCTGCGTCCTTCGTCTTTCCGCGTGATCATAAGACAACTTCGTGCTCCCCTAGAATTGGGCGATCTAAATGCTAATGTTGAAGCACGGGCACCCAAGGCAGACCTCAAGAAAGCAACTCAATCAAACCCAAACTCAATTTAAATTGAGGCTATTCTTTAGACTTTCCTTTCATTTTCTCAATTGACTTGACGCTACAAATTTTCTCTTCAGGGGTAGAAATTACATTTAGCAGAATTAATTCAAATAACAAAATTTGTTATTAATAAATAATATTTTTGTATTTTTACAGGCAATAATTATTAAATATGTGTTAATAATTCAAAAACATTGACTTAAAAACGATTTTTACGACAAAAGTTTTTTGTTCGAATTTTATGATGCTCAATCAAAGAGTAAAAATTTTTAAATGTAAAAAATCGCGCTTTTTCAGATCTTTAGTGTAGAAAAATAAAATTTTTTCTTTGTCAAATTATAATTGAATTTTTTTATAAAAAAAGAAAGATCGTCACGATTTCTTTTTTATTTGTATGTCCGCTTGAATTGTATTTTATTCACGCTGATTAAGTTTTTTCACCGTGCACATTCGTTTATACTTATAAAACTGTGTGCGTACACTCAAAGCGAGAAAGGGGGAACTCGAGATACGGAGACGACTTAGTCGCGAAAAGCTGGAATGAGAACGAGAGAGAGTAACGGGGACGCAGTTACTGTGCAAGCCGTTCGTACATTCGTCGCCGATAACATCTCACCCTGTGGCGAAAAGCGAGTCCCCCGGGAGAGCCTCGATCCCCCCTTCTATATTACTGTGCTATTCGTATTTCACTCGTGAAACTCGTTCATCCGGCGTGTGCGCACAAACACGGCGTGCTGCGGCAAAGAAAATAGAAAACTTATCGTTGGAGAAAGTTGAACGAAAAATATGAAGTTTACAGACTTCTTTATTTTCTCTTCAATTCTCGAGGGCTGTCTCCCGCCCACTTTTTTTATTACATTCACCTGCATTCTGAATCGCCCTGGAAAAAAAAAAAAAAACAAACAAACAAAATACTGAAAGACCCAAATCTCTGTTCAGGGTTGGCGCTCCAGCCATTCATAATAATTACATGAAATCTGCACCATTCGACACAGAATTTTATTTACTTTCGTTTAGAATATTTTTTTGATGCCCAAAAAAGCTAATAATTAAAATAATTATCCTTAAATGATTCGAATTTTCGTGCTTTTTTCAATACGTCAACTGTTTAGGTGATTTTTTCTTTTTTTATCGAGTAAGAACATAGACATAAGTTTTTTGTTGTTATTTCCATGTGTCAATCGAATTTATAAAAGGCCGTCAAGATTGAGGGCCGAGTTTTTTCAAACAGTGTTTTTCTAAAATCAGCGTTTTAATAACTATACCAAAATAAAAAAATAAATCACCATTGCTCTAAATTAAAAATAGTAAATTTATCAAAGTGTATATATTCAATTGTTTTAACAAAAATAAAATAAAATTAAAGTTAAGTTAAGAAACTTAAAAAAATTATGAACAAATTTAAAATAATTAATAACATTTTTTTCCATCAATTTGGAAAGCGAAAACATAATGGTGTATAAAGTAAATTATTTTGTATTGCAGATCGTTATTATTATTTTCATTCTCGTCGGAGTCATCTTAGCGTTGTTTTAAACTATCAGTTGCAAAAAATTCTATAAAATAAGTAGGTCGCCCAGCGAAGCAGGCGTGCACATGCTAATATATACAGAAAGAGATATAATGATCCAGTTTATTTATTAAAAAAAAAAAAAAAACGATAAAAATATGCTTGCTGAGTTTTAATATCAAACTTTCATCGTGAGGGCGTACAATAAAAAAATTTATTAACTTTTTTGTGTGAATTATTATCTAACAATTATACAGATACTGTGGGGTTTTTTTATAAACATGAAAATTACATTTTTCTGTCATTTGCACATACTAGAATTTTTTTCCCCCATACGTCCATCAACAGTTTACTTTGTTACCATAATTTAGCGGGTTGGAAGTGACTTATTTCACCACGACGCAAAAAACAACTACGTATTTGTTTTCCCATTTAAACGGATGTTAAATATATGAGTGATGCAAGCGTCATTCGTTCTTTGCACGGTATTTTTTATTGAATTTTTTAGATTTTGTTTTTCGAATTAACAATTCGGAGGTTTTATTTATTTTTTTTTTTAATTTATTTATCAGTTTATAATAGTGAATTATTCGGTTGTTTTTAGAGAAATTCGCATTCTTGACTTTCAAGTGCTACTAAAAATAATACGAAAATTGATTTTGAAAAAATTTTTAATCGATAGCATTATCGCAAGACACATCTCGCTTGTTAAATAAATTTCAATTTTTTTATTTTCGGTAATTAACTGATAATTTATAATGTACTCTGTAAGATTTTTTTTTTTTTGAGGCGGCTGCGGTATGCGGAAATTCGCTGTCAATGGCAAATTGCCGTCATTTCCAATATAAACAGCGGATATTACTTGACGTTCTTTAAGAAATTTTTTTTTAATACTATGCAAAAATTATTCAATTGACAATATCAATGAAATTTTCACTCGCCGTATTTTTAGAGACATCTGTACTTGCAAAAAATCCGAGAAAAACTGACTTTTTCCGTGAGAAAGTCCAGTACGCCTTATGGCTTTATCGATAATTTTTTTTTATATCTCGAACATCGATCATAGCCATTAAAAAAATCAATAGTGAATTATAATTTTTTTATATTGCTATATTTTATTTTTTTCTCTAAAACTTTTAACGAGCATAAAAAAATTTTCAGTACTAAATGTTTATACATGTAAAAAATATACTTTTACTACAAGGATAAAATATCAGAAAAAAGTATTATATATTGTCGTGAAAATTAATTTTTAAAATGACATGAAAATTCAATTCGTATATGGTCTTATTTTATGAGAATGTAAATAAGAAATATGAGGCAGGAGAATAGAATAAAAGTACAATGTATAGGTGATAAAGAAGAATTCTAGTCTTATACGTGGTTTATTTTTCCGGGAGGCAATAACGTCTACTTTTGAGAGGTTTCGAGATAAGAGTGACGCCGAGCAGAAGATATTGCATTCGGTTTTTACGAAAAGCTCATTCGGTCTACTCCCTTTAAGTCTGTATGAATGACTCTACCCAAATATTTGTCGAAAGAATTTGTCTAAAAAATTTTTCTAGGCCAACTGAACCATTTGTATAATATATGTACTATAATATCCAAAAGGTCAGAATTAAAAGAAAAATTAATTTAGCCCTGAAAAAAAATCTATAGACAATGAAGAACGTCATAAAAAATAATTAAAAAAAAAATGATATAAAAGTTTCGTCAGGGGAATTTGCGGGGGAAGCACGAGTTCTGAATTTATATATATCAACGGTCGGAGGATGAAACTATACATGAACAGGATTCCGCGGGGAACTATGAAAATTATTTCTGAATGGTCTTGAGGAACAATGCACGTGCTATCCAGCGGCAAATACGATTCTGTTAAAAAAAAGTATAAAAATTTTCGCTTGGGATTTGCGATCGTCTTCAAGAAAAACGAGATTGCACGTGGAAATTGCTTAAAATTTTTTTTTTCCTGTCTCCAAGATATTTAACAATGACTATAAACAATTTTCCAATCATCGATTTATTTATGAAATCGATGATTGAATCACGATTTTATTCAAATGAAAAAAAAAAAAAAAAGAAAGAAAACATAAAAATCAGGATGAATAGAGCTACATCGAAAAAAATTGATAATAATAAAAATTGATAATAAAAGCCACTACAGATGACTTTTTAATCGTTTAAACGTAACAAAAATTTAATTGCCACTCAAATTTTTGGAAAAAATGCTTCTCCATGTATAAGAAGATTTCGACAAAAACTTGATACCAATTTTCTAAATCCAGATGTCAATTATTTTCAAAGTTAAAAACACCTACATTGTTTGTTTCTGCTTGAAAAAATACAGTGACTTTCTCTAAGCCTATAGGTCCATACCTGATTTTTACTACAATACTATCACGCACAAAATAATCAGAAGCCATAAAAATTTTACACTAGAGGTCAAATATTAAAATTTTTTATTCGAAACAAATCCATGATAAAGATTTTTTATTTTATTGTTTGTAGAATTTATTATTCATCATTTTCTCCGTCTTGTATATCGATAACAAAAACGGCTCATTCTGAGCTTATTATAAAATTTTTTTTCGAATAAATGCAACGATTGAAACACTGCAAGTGTTAATGACTGAGTTTCCGACAAACTTTTAAGCATAGTGCTTCTATTTGATAGGACTGTCGGCAGATTTGTATTTTGAATTTTCAACAAGAGCTGCAATTCCTTGGCTACTGTGACTTGGATGAATTTGTTGTTCCAGACGATTTAAAGTGCCAGTAGAAGATTGATGAGGATTTTTTGATGGTTTCGTCTCTGCCGAGGTAGTTGATATCGTTTGATCAGTGGAATGAACTACAACCACGTTTAGTTCCTCTGAACTACTTCGATTAGCATTCAATGAAGACTTTATAGCAGCTCCGTTTGCAATGCTGACCATTGTTCCATCAGAAGCCGGCGCAGCAGAACAGTTTTCAGGCTGAACACTCTCGGATTCAGATTGAATGTATGAGTCATTAAGTTCGATAAAGTACTGGGAAATTAAATTTTTACGTTCAATCATCAATGGCATGGTGAAACGATCTTTTCTTTGAGAAAACTTACCTTTGCGACATGGTCCGGTAGCATATTGCCAATAATTTCGACCAGTTCCGAAAAAGTAGGTCTCGATAGTGGCTTTTTCTCCCAGCATTTTCTCATTGTGTAATATCTGTCATCAACAAAATCACTTGTTAAATGGATACTAAAGAATAACTATTATAAATTCACTTACATTTCATCAGTCATGTATTCTGTCTTTTCCATGCGGAAGCCCGAGTCGAGTCTTCTGTAAATATCCTCAGGATCAAGTCCAGGATACGGAGTAGCTGCCAACGTGAACATTTCCCAAAGCAAAACTCCAAAAGACCACACATCGGATTGGGTCGTAAAAACCTTATCTCGAATGGACTCGATCGCCATCCACTTGAACGGCAATGGGGCATTCCCTTTTTTCAGATAGCTACCAGTGTGATACAGTTTTTTTGCTAATCCAAAATCACAAATCTTTATGATATTGTTGTTAGCTAATAGGATATTTCGCGCTGCAAGATCTCCGTGAAGAACCTTGAACCAAAATAAATTAATGATGGAAAATTCACCGAGAAATCATTCTATTTTGATCGCTCGAGATCAGATCGTGTGTTTGGGTCTCGTGTGGACCCAAAAAAGTCACGTTCCAAAATTGGGATTAATAAAGGGTTGAGGAGTTTCGGGGATGAAATAAAAACTTGAAATATAACTGCAGAAAAGACAGAGTAATAACTGTTTCATTGGAAGTTATTTGATTTTCCGATTTTTAAAAATTGATTTCCTAATCAACGAATTAATAAAAAAATTTTCACAATATCACTTTTGAATGGTCAATAGTGCACTTAATCGGATAAAATGAAAATTGGGCCTTTGACTGACTTAATATTGGAGATACGTTTAAAATTTTTCTCATTTTGGGATGATCATCGTAACGCTTTATGGCTTTTGGCCTGGTTTGATCAAAATTATTTTTCCAAGTTTGCAAAAACAATTTTTATCTCTAATATGGTTCTACGGTTCTCATATCAAAAAATCATAGTTTTATCATGTTGTGAGAGCTCTCTGAGAAAATCAGCCTGATACAAACATTTTGGAAAATTGCTCCTGAATTTGAGAATTTTCAAAAATAGTTAAAATTTAATTAAAGACAATTTTTTCGTCTTTTTTACCCTAGCTTTTGTAACTCTCATCATCAAAATCTTGCATTTGTTTATTTGACCCTAAAAATTAATATTTTCAACTAAAACTTTGTAGAACTTATATATATCTTATGTAAAAAATTTGCGATAGTGCAGATATGAGAGAAAAACACTTTTTTATCTCATCTCATTTTGACCATTTTTTGTGAATTTCAAAATTCGTAAGCGCAACCTTTAAAACTGCTTGTATGGAGTTAATTTTTGGAGAGAGCTCTTCAAACATGATAAACAAGAATTTTTTAATACCAGATCCAAAAAAACAAAAATCGGTTATTTTTTTTTTTGCGTCACTCTGTATTCTAGTAAAACAGAGTATTGTGCTCACCTTTTTCTGGCTTACGTACTCCATTCCTAAGGCCACTTGATACGCCCAAATTAATAGATCTTCAGTCAAGATTATCGCTGAGTAGTCTCTGTGGAGATTCGGTGGGTAGTGTGCTGCTAAATCTGATTCAATAGCTCCTGTTGCATTTCGATGAGTTGAATTGACATATCGTGAGAAAAATGAATAGGCATAATTCCATCTGTTGAATAAAAAAATGACTGTTTTTAAACGTTTGAAACCGATCGTTTCCCATAGGAAATAAGAAAAACTACTTTTTGGAATTTTCAGTTCACTACGTCAAATTTTCTCACCTGGCAGTATGTCGAATACTTGACTTATTCTCCAACGTTTGACGAATTGCTCGATTAACGGCTTCCGAATCTATTTTGGTTTGGCTGACAAAATTTTCTCTACACTTAAACAAATACTCTTCTAAATTTCCGTACTCACAAAATTCCACAATGACAAGCAGGCCTATGAACAAAGGAAATCGAATTAGTTTAAAATCAAATGTGAGTAGAACAATATTTTAAGTAACTTAATAGTTCTGAACCTTTGACTCTGTCGGTCACCGCGCCAAGCAGGTTGACGATATTCAAATGTTTACCAAGATAACTCAAAACCCGAAATTCACTAATGAGCGACAGCTCAGCCAGCATGGACTCTTTCATTTTGCGAACCATTTTTACAGCCACGACTGTTTCTGTATTGGAATCAACAATTCCACGAGCCTTCGCCTGCACGACCATTCCAAATTGACCATAACCAAGTCGTTTCTCTGCAAAAGAAATAGTCAAATTTAAAAACTTCAAATAATAAAAATCAAAACCATATCTATAACAATCTGTTCTTACGTAATCTCAACTTATCTCGTGAAAACGCCCATTTGGACAAATTTAATGTTTTCGGAGAATGATCTTTTGAAATGGATGTTAAATTCAAGTCATCGTAATTTCCTGTCGGTAAATTTTCCAAAGTAATTGGCACTTTTTCAGCTTTTATCTTCTGAAGAATGGAATAAATTTTACATTAATGTATGCGATTTAGTTTTCTTTCTCGTGATTAATACCTTAATCCAATAAATTCTAGCGCCAACTGCTCCGAAAACAATGCAGGCACCTACTCCTAGGACTATTCCGACAATGAGCGGCCATTCTTGTGGCCTTTCTTTGAGGGTAATCTTTACAGACGCTTGCGCAGAGTTCAGAAGATTTTCGGCTACACACCGGTACATTCCACTGGATCTTTTGTCTGGATGAATTATCCTCAGTAGCTGCTCTTCATCAGAAAATTTGCCATCATTCTTATCAATACGCAGATCATCCTGCATAGAAGTTTGTTATTGAATTTCAAATCCAATTATCCTACGCGTCTCGATACCTACTTTGAACCACGATATGCTTGGTTTCGGTAATCCTTTCACGTAGCACGTTAAATTAATGGTCATTTCCCCGGCAGTTTTCAAATCGTAGACTATCTCTGATCCGTTCATGTTTGACTCAATAACTGCCGGCATCGATTTAGCTGGAATTTTACCTTCAACAGATAATTTGACTTCTCTGAAAACGATACTTCCATTCTTCACCGTTGCGCCGCACAAGTATGATCGTTCATCAGACTTTTTAATGGAAGCAATGATCATAATTGATTCAAGGGTGTCCGACGAATTTTGCAGAGAAAATTTTATCCTACCTGAAACCAGACCGGAAAATTGGAATTTCCATGTGTAATTTAAGATTGTTTCAGTAGAATTACCGTATACTTACTGTTTTCCTTGATGTTTTTACGGTTTTTATCATACCATCTGATGTTGGAATAGTACAATTTTGAGCCTTTACAAGTAATGTTGATGTTGTTTCCTTCCAACATTTCATTTTGAGATTTCCCAAGTTCTAATTTGTCATCTGCAATTGCTCGAATAAATAAAATAAATATTATATCTAGAAATAGTGAATGAGGGTAAGAATTATTACCCAATCAGCGTTACCTGCGATGATTATCGTTTGGTTAATACTGTTGCATAAAAGTATATTACATGCTTTGCATATAATTTTTGCGCTTCTGTTGAGAATCAAGTAAAGCGTAGATGTAGTCTCGTTCGATGTAGTATTTTTGGGATTGTTTTCCATCGTGGCATTCTGAAAAAATGTTAGATAGAATCACCTTCAATTGAATTACTCAAGTTTCATGAAGATGTAGCAAAAGTGCTAGCAAACCTCAAGTAACTGCGGTTTTGCGTTTGTGTCACGCTCGAGATAATACCACGATATGTTTGTATTTGGTACTTTTTCACTGTGGCAATCAAATTTGAAGTTGGTATTTGGGTAGTAGCGAGATTCAAATTTTTTGCTGAACCGCACAACTGGATACACTGAAAATAGATAAGATTGTTAAAGTTGCGGTTGAACCGCAAACGGATAAAATAAGCAAAGCATTTTTCTGCGCCAAAGTAATTACGCTTCTTTGTCAATAGAATATCTGATGGAAAATTTAGATGTACACGGAAAGAATTTTGTGGGAGTAACTCTCAATAACTAGTAACTAAAAGATATCCAACTAGTCTACTAGTCAACTGCTGCGTCAAAAATCAGAAAGGTTATAACGCGCTTGAAGAGAGAAACTATACAAAGATTGTGCTGCCGTGCTTAGCGACCGTTACGTTCATTATAGTAAACGTTCCCATATATTTATTTGAGCCATTTCAAAATCTTGTTCAGATTAATATTGCAATGGTTACTATTGACAAAATAGAAGTTAATCTCTGTTTTTCTCGTAATATGCGTTAGAAGAATGAAATTCTTTTCATGCAGCCTTTTTTTATGTTTTAAATAGTTTTTCTATTTCAGTTCGTTTTTATTTTTGAGTTTGTTCTTGCGTATTTTCAAATAGAGATGTTTATGATCATTTCTATATATGCTAGTGATCGAAGTGCAATATAAACATTTACGGGAACGTTTCTATGACGGAATAGGAATTTTGTACTCTTGGTGGTAAATTGGCAAAAACTATATCAACGTAAGAGGGTCAGGTCTCATCAGGAAGTCATTCATCATTCAATATCTCGATTGGCACGTGCAAAATGCTTAAAGTGTCAATAGAATCTTTTTCTCATTACTGTAAACGTCCAATTCAAAACTCAGCGTAGCGTTTTTAAAGCCATTGAACACGCGCACGTAGTATACGCTAAATCTTTTCGCTTTTCTGATGATAAGTTTGGTTTGATTTTCTGTTGAATAGACATCGTACTCATCGTCGATCGATATTAATCCAAAATCAGGATATAACCTATGCCTGCAATCAAGTAATTTATTCAATTTATAGCATTGATCAACAATCCAAAAATTCTCTGGCTTACCATTCTATTTTAAGATGTTTACTCGTGGCTGGAGATGCATGTATTATTGCAGAAAAATTAACTTCCCACCCAACACATGTTTTAGTAACATTTGAATTTGGATACTCATAACTCAAGCTTATTTCAACATCTTTTGAATCTGAAAAAGCGAAAAAAGTACTTGAAATATTGTCGAGATAAATTTTTAACGCCAAATCGTTCGGAAACTTACCGTAAACTTTTATGTACTGATGCTTGACGAAAGAGACATTTAATTTGGACTTTGACATAAATGCACACGTATAATTCCCTGCATCACTCGAAGTGATATTTTTTATCGTTAAAAAACTTGTTTTATTGACTTCAGGCCATTTGGTTTGTGTTACTGTCATATTTAACGTTATTCGAGCGTTTTTTGAATCTTGATCGATAATGTCCTAGAATTTACAGCATCGATTATTGAAAAAGATTAAATATACTAGAAATTTGTTTATTACTCACCTGGTTAGGTGTTATCCATCGAGGTTGAAGGTTGAGAGAAGAGAGCGCACAAAGCTGGCATTCAAAGTGAAAATCTTGGCCTGTAATAGCAAATTTCGTGGATCCCATCTTCAACTTGGGTGGATCGTACACTGCAAACATTTAAATGATTGTTTACATGTAATTGATAATTTATTATCTGGATAGAAATATTGTTACCGTTAACATGAATATACTGAGGTGCGACTGGAACTCCATCTGACAAGAATTCACATGTGTAGCGTCCTTGATCTTTAAATCCAATATTCGCAATTTTCAAAGAAATCGTTTTATGTAGCGGCTCATTCGTAAATGTACTCGATATTCGTCCGTCTTCTGATAAATCAGCATTAATAGTCTGGAATATTTAATAACGATTTAATATTTCAAAATCTATATGAAAGAAGTTCCGACAAGATCTCTCGTGATCACGAGGGATGTTATAACATGTCAGTTAGTGTGTATTACTAATTAATAATAATTTATTGAGATGCGTAGAGATCTTCTAAGATATAATTTAATCGTACCAAAATTTTGTTCAACGCTGATTTTAAACTTTTGATTTTCTTTGATCAAATTTCATTTTTTATCCACTGAGAAAACAGAATCTTAGTGAGAATGTAGGCGCAGTTGACTCAATCTCGCCATGAAATGCATTGAAATTCGTGGTGGTGGTGGTGGGATTGTCACAACTACTGGGCCACTTTGCGTGAAGTAGTTCGGTCAATCTTACGGGTAATTATTTAAAAGAATATTCATTTAAATTATTTTCGCGATGATAGCGACTGAAATATTTCATAATTTGGTCGATTATCATGATCAGCTACTACTACTACTGCAAATTTCGATCTGATACAATCGAAATTTAAATCAAATTCGATATAACCTTGAATCACTTGACCCATGCACAATAATTTCATGAGATTGAACTAAATTCATGGAAATTTGCCGCAAGTAGTACAGAATTGACAAAACTACTAGCAGTTTCAGACCTTGATGTAACTCCACATTACGTTCATGTAACTTATTCAGGGTAGTTGTTTCAAGTGCACAATATTTGAGTAAAAAAAAATTAATTTTGGAATCGATTTCGTTATAGATTTCTTTTAATTAATGAGTAAAGTTTAAATGAACTGAAAAATTCCGTTCATGCGATTTCGAATGGGCAAATTACACGGCAAGATTCGCTTGATAACATTTTTTTTTTCAGTGTACGATTTCAACTCGAATGATGAATTAAAATAATAATATTGTAATTTGTTCTATTGAAAAAGTAGACTTACACCGTCAGGCTTTACCCAGAGTAACGTGAAGTTGGAACAAACGGGTGGTTGACGAATCGTACAGTCGAGCTGAAAATCTTGATCTCTAATGGCAAAGTCTGGCACAGGCGTTATCTCTAGCTTCGGTGGATCGTTAACTGCAAAAATGTAGAAAATTAAATTTTGTTGAAAATTTTTTATCATTAAAAGTCTGTAATATATACTGGAAATAGAGTAATTCTGTGGTTCTATTTGAAGGTTATCGGACAAAACTCGACACGTATATACTCCTTGATCGCTAACTTCAATATTTTTTAGTATTAAAGAAATTGTTTCCTGTAGAAATTTCTTGTTCCTTGATTTGCTTGTGATTATTCGGCCCTCCTCTGATGAATCAGGACAAGGAGTCTGAAATTTATTTCAGTCAAAATGTGAGGCAAATAGATCCTTTAGATATAACAAATTTTTCAAATTCATAAAGAGCGTAATATCTTGATTAAAAATTTGAAATGAATCAAGACTTTGGATTAAATCGACGTGCCGACATTTCAACTTGAAAGATGAATTAAAATCATAATCTTGTAGTTTTTATATGGTACGGAAAGTATATTTTATTTTGTATACTTACACCGTCAGGCTTAAGCCATTGTAATTTGAAGGCATAATCACTGGATGCTCGATACATCGTGCATTTGAGCTGAAAATCTTGCCCTTGAATGACAGAGCCCGATGTTGTCTTTATGATTAACTCGGGTGGACTGTAAACTGCAACAATTTGAACAACAAATGGCTTCTCGTGAAAAATGGAATTTGATGAAGTGAGATAGAAATAAATCAAAGGTCATCTACAGAGATGAAAATTTTGGGAATTTTTCTTTCTCAGTTCGTTTCATTACATGTATACGGAGATCTAAGTTGATGTAACATGTGATATCCACATTCATGCAAGTAGATCTCAGTAGATGTAATGAAATCTATGAACGATTCAATATTTTAGAATCTACGAGAGAGAAGATCTGGCAAGATCTCTGGTCATCACCAGAGATGTAATAAGATCTCAGTCTGTATTAATAATTTATAATAATAATAGTAATAATAAAACCATTAATAATCGTGTGATTATTAATGGTTTTTTTAAAGCTTAGTCGGATATTTTTACTAACTTCCCTTTCAAAATTTATTCCAAATGTATGTGTCAACTATCATCAGACATACAAATCAAGATGATGGTCGAGCAGTCTTAACGTC
>MVJL01006452.1:0-84827 GCA_002156465.1 Macrocentrus cingulum | reverse complement strand
CCCCCCAAACTCTCGGTTTTTCTCTTTTTTTCACTTTCATTTCAACTGTGCATCATTGTAATCCTGACAACACTCGATTTTTTTTCAGAATAAACAACAAAAATTGCATAAAATCTTCACCATTCGACGCAGAATTTCACGTAGTATCGTTTAGGGTATTTTTTAAAAGAATTCAATACATAATACCCACAAAACTGATAATTATAATAATTATATTGTAATCTTCGTGCCTTTTTAATACGTCATTTGTTTAGGTTTTTTTTTTAAATTAAGCTAAACATAGGCATAAGTCTTTTGTTTATGTCCATGTGTCGATCGAATTTAAAGGGCTATAAGACAGGGTTGAGATTTAGGGGGAAATAGAGCATTATTTCGGTGAAATAGTCATGCAATGCAGTATTAAATGTTTTGCTTAGCCACGATATTTTTCTTTTTCCTACAGCTAGTTTATAGTTCTAAAAACACCCAACAAAATCCACAACCCTCTGGCGTCGTTTTAAAGATCATCGCATATGCATAAACGTCAAATTTATGGGAAATAATTATGAAATATAGTGTTAAATATTTTCATACACGATGATAATTTCCTTTTAGTTAGGGTAGAATTTAAAAAAACACCCCCCAATAATTTTCAACCCCCTACAGTTATATCATTAGATTGAAACGCACGTCAAAACATCAAAATCCACGAAAAAAATTTCTTTTTTTTCGATATTCTAATAGTTATCCTAGATAAACGTTTACGCCAACGTAACATGACATTTATCGATTGTTAGGTCGTTTTAATTTTTCACATTTGGACATGACTTAAATCTGTGATTTTAATGCTTATTATTTTCTATCGTTTAGAACATTGTATTTATGTTTCAGCTGAATAAAATATCATCAACGTTATAATCTTTGTTTATTTTATGGCCAGTGAGTTTTCATACAGACGTTTTCAACTTGAATTCTGGATGTTTTGAAAGTTATTGAAAAATTCCGAGAACGCTCCCAGCGAGCGCGAAATTCGCTATATGTATATACTCTGATGCTGCGAAGTGTATGATACAGAAAGATATTTATTTCAATGAGATACTTTTATTAAATCCGGGCAAAAATTAATTTTCTCGATTATGAAATTTCATTTTAATTATAAAGTAGTTTATTATTGCGTTCATTTCAAATTATATTTTACTTTTTTTTTGGTTTTTTTTTATTGATTTGTATTTTTTATCGAAATTATTTTTTTTACTCATTTAAATAAATAATTCAACCGATTTAACACTTCAATTCATAGACGTTTAATGCTTAGTAAAATAAAAAAAAAATTTTTCGCGAAACTTTTTAGAAGACTATTAACTTGGAATGATAATAACAATTTTTTGTTTTGAAAAAAAAAAGCTCTAAAAATTCATTTATCGTGACCATATATCCATATATGCATCAATGAAGATGATGACGTAAGATAAACTAGCGACAATCTTCATTGATGTCAAACTCAAGTTCTAAACTACAGTCGTTGCACCATCTAGGTCACATCCGCGAATCTATACGACTTTCTGCCAAACTTCCGGGGCTTGATATAACCCCCAACTCCTCTCGATATTCCTTGAAAGGTTCATTGACCCCCTCCTATTCGCACGAGATTATTATCCGAAAGTTTCGATAATGTGCCATTGCAAAACCACGAAATTTCACTGTACATTTTAAGAAGCCATAAAGTAGCCAGCTTCTCTTCTGAATAATAAATTACCCTTTCAGATATTTAACATCACACACATTTTGGCCATGCATTCCACGCGCGCCACCCCCACTGCGAGTGGAAAAAAAATCGATTAACTGTGGCGCACGTGACGCAGAAGTGCATAAATTTCAATCGGAGCTTTTAAAATGCCGGCATTTTTTTTTGTCCTGTTGGAGAAAATTTCCAGCACAATTTTTATTCTTTTGCGTGCACGTGATGCATATTTCTTAGTCCACAACTTGACACACTTATTTAACTCGTCCAACTCACTTGAATATCGCAAAAGCTCGAGCGAAGCCATTCAGAGGTGTTGAGAAAAAACTGCGTTTTTAAACGGAGCTTTTTGACATTTTTTTTTTACTTTGAATGTGTGATTCACTCCTTACCACCTGCATTATATAACTTTGCTGACTGCTCGAGCTTTATATTGCATAACACCCCCGAAGAAAAAGAGGGTTGATTTTTTTTTTAATGCAACGTGCAACACGACTGACGCAACGTTTATTTTTCTCGCAGTCTCGACAACTCATGTGTTTGTCGGTGGGTATTTTAATTTTTTTATGCACGAATAAAAATTCTGAATGTCATTTAATTATTAATTTAGTTTCTCTAATTAGCGACAAATTTTTTTTAAGCAGAGGGAAAAGAGATTTTTAATGTAATTTCACCCCAATTAAATTTTTTTAAGCACAACAAATGTTTAATGACTTTTTTTAGTTTTTGTTTGTATAAACAAGATTTTTTTTCAGTTTAAACGCAATTTATAGTTTAAATATTAAATAGTTGATTATGAAAAATAATAAATTTTTGGTTTTTGAGGTAAAATGGTGGTTTTTTACGGGTGAATTAGTGGAAAATTAAGTGAAATTATTGTATAAACAATATTTTTGTGATAATTAATTCGTGTTTAATGTCGTTGAAATTTTTTTAGCGTATGAAGAGCAAGTGAAAAGTAGTTTTTTTTGACAGTTGAACGCGACGTTGCGCAATTCGTGACAAAAATTCTTGGTGAAAAGTGACATATTGCTGAGTCAAGTCTTATCCGATAATCTATACTCTGATCATTTCCGTCGTTCCATTGGAAAAAAGTATTTCAAAGAAAAAAAAAACAAAGAAGAATTGATTCAACAATACCTAGTGCAATTTAATGAAAAATTTTTTGTGAATAAAAATTTTTTTCAAAAATCTCCCATTTCATCAAAAAAATTTTTATTTAAAAAAAAAAAATTCAAAATTCATTGTCGTTTAATTTTTAATGATGAAAATGTCAATTTTTCCATTTTTTATTGACGAAAAATTTTTTAAATTATTTTTGATAGTTAATTTAGCAAAAAAAATTAATAACGTAGTTTTTTTAATAATTTGAATTTTTTATTAAAAAAAATTTTTTATCGTGATTGATGATTGAAAAATTATTGACAGTAAATTTTATAAATATATTTTAACTGTTAATTAGAAATTTTATTTTCGAATTAAATATAGGGAATAATTAAGGGGTATATTTCCGGTAAATATTGTTTAGGGGTACACATGTAATTATGGACAGTCTATTCGGTAAATGTGAGATGCCATCAGATGTGATTTAGGTCAGTTCAATTTGAATTTAGATATCCAAGTTCACTGCAGTTTCCCCAGATTGATGCAGCCTGATGCACTTTGCTTATCAGCGAGTAGTTCATGAAAGCAGATTCATGCATGCAATCAAGATGCATTGAACTGATTTGCAAAATTATTGATTGGTCCATGCATATAGTATTGCTATATAAAAGCTGCATCAATTTTTTTCGATTAATATAAATTTTCCCGGCATCAGTAGATTGGCCAACTTGCATCGCACTGATTTGCCATTTTCAGCTTGGGATATTGATGGGAGGTAATAAATAAGAGCTTTTAGTCACTGAGCTTTATTGTAGGGGTGGTGACCAGTAAAAAGTGTATCCTCCAAGACCTCAAACCAACAATTTGGGTGACGCCCACAACGAGAATTGATAGCAAGCCATCGCCAAGCCAGCCAAACTTTGACTCTCAATATTCGAGCTTTCACCGGGCTGCCAAAGGTGCGTGTATAGGCGCTTGCAGTGCCAAAAGCTCAAATGGCGGAAAATCTCTCTCAATCATATACTCTTTTATAGTACCTATTAATGTCAGTAACCTTCCGTTTGTTTTTTTTTCTAACAAAAAAGCTCACGGACTTTTTCGTCGGAGCTTTTTTTTAAATTCTGGAATATTATGGAAATGTTGATTATAAAAGCATTTATTTACTTTTTTCACCGTATAGTCGAAAAAACTCTATGCCGAGCTTTTTGAGCTTTTCGAAATTTTTACGAATTTTTTTATTATTATATATTTTTTCAATACTTTTTTCAAATACGATTAACGAATTTACGGATAAAAGCTTTTTGCAAGCTTTCAGAGCTTGTAAGCTTTTGAGCTTTCACTGTTAAAATTTTACACCGTTACTTTTTACTTGTTATTTATTTATTAGTGTATTTGTTTATTATTTCGGTAATAAAGTCGAAAAACCTGGATTCTTAATTTTTGAGCTTTTTTAATGAGTTTTTTAAAATTCATATTGATTTATTTATTTAACATTTTCTGATATAGTTTTTAAATTTTGGAATGAAATATTTTCACGAGCTTTTGAGCTTCGAAGCTTTTTGAGCTTTTGTGCCGAGCAATTTTTTGAATTTTTTTAGGTGTATTTATTCTATACATATGGTTGAAAA
Source organism: Macrocentrus cingulum (assembly GCA_002156465.1). Classification (NCBI taxonomy): domain Eukaryota; kingdom Metazoa; phylum Arthropoda; class Insecta; order Hymenoptera; family Braconidae; genus Macrocentrus; species Macrocentrus cingulum. Next base: position 80,375 of record MVJL01006452.1, on the reverse strand, counting down.
TGTGTAATTTTTGAGCTTTTAGCGCTTTTAAAATCAGTTTTTTAAAATACATCTTTACTTAAGTATTTAATTTTTTGGGATTTAGTTTTTTACCTTTAGAGTAAACGTTTTCCACGAGCTTTTATGAGCTTCGATGCCAAACAGTTTTTCCGATATGTTTTTTAATTTGTACAGATTATTAACATACTGTTGAAAAATCATATTTTATATTTTCAAGCTTTTTAGCGAGATTTTATTTTAGCAAATTTATTTAAAAAAATATATTATCTACGAATTGTATACTTCACACATGCCAAGCGCCATTTATTATCTCTGTCAGCCGGCGATATCGATGATAAAGCTCAATAAAGCACCGCGGGGGATGTATTGAAAAAAGTGAGAGGCAATAGGAAGATTCTATCTGCGATATATATATTTTCCTCGAATTCTTCCATGTCTTTGAACACGGGCCATTTGGAAATGACAACACCTTGATTAACGACACGGCTGATCGTAACTGATTGTCGATCTATGTCGCGCATATTACCCACAAAATTTACTATTTCAAATATTTTCCATATCTCAATGTAGATTCATCGATTAATACACCCTCTAACAGTCTATAAATCAACATTCCATATAAAATTTTGAAATAATAAACAAATTTAAATAAAATACAACACATTTCTTCTTACAAAAAATTTTTTTAAATTTTACTTTGAAGTAAATTAAGTTTTTACTCGCTGCCACCCCTATATATTCACCCTCATCTCTAGGCAGGTTAAAGAATTTAATTACCCGCAAGGGTCGATTATGAGCGAGGAAGATGAAACTGACAAAAAACACTTGTATATACACTCGCCATTACAAAAAAAAAATTTTTTTTTATCATTCTCCCGAGGTTAATGAGCTTTTCACGTGTTAATTGGAACGATAGAACTCGACGTCGCATGAGAAATTTATGTTAAAGTATAAAAATAATAATAAAAAAGAAATCCTCAGCCTAAAAGGGATTGTAATATCGATTTTCCCGCGCGGACATTGATGAATAAATGAACTTCACAGGGTGAAAAGACGATTATGAAAAATGGGACACGAGGTGAGGCGCATTCAAACGCCACAGCAGTGACGCAAGGGAGATAAACAAAATCACTCCTGTGTCAGCGTGTGTTCGTGTGTGAATAGTCGGTGTATAGAGGTTGAAAACTTGTATTTGAGAGAGTGCGTTAGCGGGGAAAATCTGTGCCAACACTGTCCACTATCAAATATTGACCCAAAATTCAGATAAACCATGTGTCAACGCATATGAATGTATACATTATCGAAATATAGAGCACATCAAGCGTAACTGGATAATATTTTTCCAATAAATTGTTTCCAGTCATAATCAGTTCATATTTCGACTATATAAACATTACTTAAACAAAAAAAACATTCTAAAAAAACCTTAAACATGAAATATTGAATTGCATATTTTTTATTGTGCTTGAAATAATTTAAAAAATTTCATTTTAATTTTTTAATTAATACTTCAGAATGTGTAAATACTATATATGAGTGTATATTTTATAATACATGTATATATTTATTAATATATTCGATTAAATAACAATATCGCGTGACTAAAGCGAAAAAATCGTATGTAAAATTAATTTGCTATCAAAAATGAAAATATCTTGAAAACTACAGAATATAGAGATTTTTTTAAACAGATCTTTTTTGTAGAGAATTTTATTACCTATAAAAAAGATTCTTAACAAAACTTGTTTATCTCGTATCGTTATCGAGATATTAGCGAGTGAAATGGTGTTAATTTTCTTCAAAATCGAACGTGTTAAAAATTACTTTGCTGTTTTATATCAAAATATCTTCAAAACTACTAAAGATAGAAATTTGTCTTTGAAGACCTTTTTTGTAGAAAATTTTATTAGCTACAAAAAATGTTTCTAACAAAATTTATTTAACGTGCATCCTTATTAAGATATTAGCGAATAAAGAAGTTTCAATTTTTTTGCGATATTCCTTTTTAGTTTTAGACACACGATATATTAAATTTTGTGTCATAAAATATTTGAAATGAATATAGTAATTCTGTAGAGATACGGTTTATAAGCTTGTTAACGATAAATAATTTTTTTTTGTGTAAAATCAGTCACTTAATTGATTAAAATGAAAAAAAAAATTCAACATCAAACGTTGTTTGTAATTGAATAAATTCAGTGTATCGTCTTTCAAGTTTTTTTTTTATCTCTAGCAGACTTGAAGTACAAAGAAACTGTCTTGGAGATATAAATTGAAGGAGGTGGTGGAGAACGGGGTGGGGGATTTTTCTCAAGGAACAAAAAAAAAACGCTCGTAACTTGTGATCTCGCTTATTTTGCTATCTCATTCTGGCAATGAGGACCTTGGAAATATGGATATCCACAAAACTTCATCCTTTGTATACGCGAAACGTGTATTTCTTCTAGTGTAGAGTATAAATACCGACTTTTATTAACTGATAATGTGAGTTCTATGTTTGCAATTCGATGATTTGAATTTTTTTTGATGTGAAAAATTTATGAGCTTCTGTGATGGCGTCGGTGCGACACCACGAGGCCATTTTGCATTGAGTTGCTGCCGCATATGAAGCACCTGTCATGCTATTTTCATAGGAAGATATTTCCAGAGGCTTTCATAGCGGTTTTGATCAAAAAATCTATAAAGTGAGTATAAGTTCTAAGGGACTCTATAAATGATTGATAATAAAAATTGAAGTTATTTTTAGTCATCTTAAGATTGTACTGCTGTGAGGGTTAACTAATCAAAAATCGATAAAAATATGTACATTAGTTTTAAATTATGTCTTTGATTGATTAGTAAAATTTTTGAGGGATTTGTCGTTTGTGAGTGGAGAAATTAATTCGTAAAATTTGACTATAATATACAGGCCCTTATGGCACTGTCCGAATTGACGGACTTTTAATTAAAAATAAAAATACTTCTACTGACGACAATTTAATAAAAAACGAGTATGATGATCTTTGATAAACAAAAAATTTATAATAATAATTGCAAAAAAAGTCTGGTGTTTTTAACTTTTTTTTCTCGATTAATAATAAAAAAAACGCATGATATAGCCACTCGTAATCAAGAAAAAAATTATTCAAGTTCGCATGAATATTCAAATCTCTGCTGAAATATTTTAATCATGAAATTTAATGGATTTTGTTGATTTATAAAAAAATCTGTAAAAATTTTTTATTTTCTTTAGTTGGTACGGCCAATGCTTAAAAATAGAGCGCCAATGCTGGCACACTACAAAAAAAAACTCATATGTCAATACAACCTCAACTAACTCAACTAATTCAACTATTTGACTTGAAAAATTAGAAAAAAAAATTTTTCTCCCAAAATTATACCACATAATTGATCTATAATCTCGAGTAAAAATAATTTCAATTCTTAAAAATGGTTTTAAAACCCATAAATTAATTTCTCAATTAATTAAATTTTTTTTAATTTTTTTAACACTTGGAAAAAAAATTTTTAAACTATCAAATATTCTCATAAATCATTGAAAAAAATTTCGTTTATTGTTGAATATCAGATTTTAATTGAAAAACTGTCACTTAAAAAGTTATTTATTTTTTTGTTGAGTGAAAATTGATAAAAAACATTGAAAAATGGATTTATTGGGACAATTTTGAAGTAATTTTCAAAAAAAATTTTCTTAGTTCTTACAAGTAAACTAATTAATTTTAGACTATCGTATACCTCAAAAAACCAACTCATACATCAGTCGTCAATTAAAAAAATTCATATTAATAATAATAAATGCCCTAAAAATTTTTTTAATTGAAAAAAGTAAGATTTTCAAGTCAGAATTGAAAGAAGTCAGATTTTCTGTTGTTAATTGATGATCTTAAAATTTTTGAGATATATATTTGTTTAGTAACAATTTTTTTATTTCTTTAAATTAAATTACAAAAACAATTATCAATATTTAAAAATTTTTTATTTTTAATTATTTTCATACGATATTAAAATAAAAAAATCAGAAATCCCTACAAAAATATCTCAAAAAATAAAAAAAAATCATTTAATTTTCAAACAATTTACAAGAAAAAAATAAAACAAATTTTTTTTATGTAATATTTTCGAGAAAATTTTAATTTTCTAGGCTTTGAAAAAAAAAATATTATTTAAATATTAGACATAAATTTCTATTGATTTCCTTCAGATTAAAAAAATTTTTTAAACAAACTAAAAAAATAATAATTTATATTTACTTATTAATTTATTTTGAATTGAATTAAAAGTTTTTCCATTTCATACACAGAGGAAAAGCATGACGGTGAATAAACCGAAGCATATGCAGAGTATAATAAAAAGTCTGATGTGAACAATGTGAAAAAGTTTGTGAGGGGCGATTTATGTGGAAGAAAACGTGATGTGCACAGGGCGACGGATGAAGGCGTGAAAATTGCTTCTCTTTTGCCGTGGTTACGCGTTGAATTGAACTTTCATCGATGAGCAAAATTGTATATTGGGTCGCGCGAGGACGCGCAATGTTGGATAACACCAAACTTACTGCATAAATTTACTTAATTTTTTTTTTACGTTTCAAGTCTGCGCAAAATAAAACAAACCTTTTGGTCCTTCTGCCAGATGCAGAGTCCCCGCTTGCCGAGAACACGACAGACGAGCTTGGCGTCCTGTCCAGGATTAACTTCCGTGTATTGCGGCGTCTCCTCGAAGTTCTGAATGCCGCTGCATACTAAAACAGTAAATTTAAATTACAAAAAGACTTTTTATTGATGGAATTATTCCATGATTTATACATAAATCACCAAAGTTTTATACTAATTTATTATATTGCGTCAGACATTTATCTGTCGATGTCTAATGAAAACCATGAAAATAAATCTCACAGCTTTTTATTGACTTCCTATACGAACTTTACACTTTCAAATTGATGTTAGTTTCACGTCCGTTAAGTCAGATTAACTGAGTTTTCCATCTCTAGATTTTACCATTTTTTTTCACGTTTTTCGGAATTTTTCTACAACATCCAGTGTATAAACAAATTATACATTAATTTATTATTATAAAAAAATTGAATTGGCTACAAAAAATACTTTTTTCCGTATTTTTTATTGTTTTTAAGATTCAATAAAGAACAGTGAAATCAAAAGAGTGTATTGCTGAATTGTTGAGAACTTTGATTTGTTAATATCCTTGATAAAAATGCGAGTTAGATCAATTTTGTTGAGAACCTTTTTTCTAGCTATTAAAATTCTCTACAAAAAAGGTTTTATAAGACGAATTTCTATCTTCAGCAGTTTTGGAGATATTTTGATATAAAACAGCAAACAAATTTTTAATACGCTCTATTGGTTGAAAAAAATTGAAACGGTTAATATTTCGATAACGATACGAGATAGACAAGTTTTGTAAAGAATCTTTTTTGTAGGTAATAAAATTCTCTACAAAAAAGATCTCTTGCAGAAAATATCTATCTGCAGTAGTTTCGAAGATATTTTGAGTTAAAACAGCAATATAATTTTTTTATCGACACTTTTTGATCAAAAAATGATTGAAATATCGAAAAAAAAAAACAAAAAATCATTTTTTATCAGTAAAAATATCACATTTTATAGAATTGAACAATTGAAAAAAAATCAATTTTCATAAACTGACAAAGTAAAATATTTTTCTTTTCGTCAAAAATATTTTTGTCTGGCTTTATTTATTAATAATGTGTTTGAATATTTGATTTTATGTTTATTGAAATGATTAGATTTTTATATTTTTCTATAGAAAAATTTGATTTTAGTTTATGTATAGACAGGAGGCAATATCGTGATGAAATCTCTCTCTTTTCCCACTGATGGTGCACGACTTGAAGGAAGCTATATCGTCTTCCGTTTCGTGAAGTAATTGAGTTTGTTTTTTTTTTCTGTGGGTCGAAAGAGCACTCGAAGAATCCCAATAAATTCCGGACACAGCGTAATTGACATCCTGGGCGCTTCATTGCCTCAAAAAAAATCACCACAGCATCAGCAATTGATTTAGACCTGCAAAAAAATACCCCCTCAACACCCCTAGAAATTTTTTCCAACCTCAAACCACTGCCAAAACAAAAAAAAAATCAATTTTCTGTCTCTTAATAATTTTTTTTCCTATTAAAAAATTTTCTATTTCAATAATAGCTCTATTTTCGATTTAAATTAGTTTTTTTTAGGGTGGAATAATTTTTTCCGAGGTTAATACATTAAAAGAAATAAAAAAATTTCGTGGTTTTGAGTGCAATTACATTAATTGAGAGTGAGTTCTGCTAAATCAGCTGACCGCAACCATCAGAGAGAGAGAGAGAGAGAGAGAGAGAGAGAAGCGGTGCTCGTGGGAGAATGATGGTTAATGACAATTAATGGACGTGAATGTGGACCATGGTACGAATTTTAATCGACGAAACTCGTCAAATATGCACATATTTCTCCAATATTCAGATTATTCAACGTGTGTGCCACCAGAATTTTTTTTATCTCTCCCTCTGCAATACTGACTGCTGAAAAAAATTTTTTTTTCTGTCTCGCAAATTTTTGCAACAGTCCTTCCGCTGCATAATGCAAATTGGACACGTGTGTGCAGTCGCAATCTGGCATGTGTACTATATATATGAGTGGCATACTTTTTTATCGGAATATTCATGTGCTTGTATTATAGAGAAAATGCGTTGGAAAAACTGCGAGGTTGGAGATTTTTTTAGGATAAATATCAATATAGTTAATATATCTACTGATAAAATTAAAAAAATTTTCATGCATTACATCCCCCTTCAGGGGGAAGGAGAAAAAAAAATTCTAAGACTTCATTAGTAAATGAATGCTCGAAAAAAGTGGTTTACGTTGATTCTAGACAAAAAACTATAAAGACCGTATTTCTTTGAAATTAAATTTCCAAACTTTTTTGTTTAAACATTTTTTTAAAATGATGATTAGTTTATAAGTTACTAGCATGTGAACGCCTGCTTTGCTGAGTGAAGTGCTTATTTTATAAAGTTTTTTTTGTAGATAATAGTTCAAAATGACGCTAGGGGGTTGCTGATTTTTTTGAGTGTTTTTGTGACTGTAAGTTGACAGTAGAAAAAATATCAACGCTAAGCAAAACATTTAACACTATTTTTTATTATTATTTTTCATAAATTTGAGATTTGAGGGTGTGCGATAGTCTCTAAAATGACGCCAGGGGGTTGCTGATTTTTTCGGAGGCTCTTCACACTCTAATGCAAGTATAAAAAAATTTTCATCGCGAAAAGAAACATTTAACACGATGTTTCATAACTATTTTTTATGAATTTGAGGTTTGGGGGGTGTCCGATGATCTTTAAAACGATCCCAGATGGTTGTCAATTTTTTTTCTATATTTTTGGGAGTCTAAAGAAACTTTAGAAAAAATATCATTGCTAAGCAAAACTTTCAACACTATTTTACATGATTATTTCCTTTTTTTTAACAATGTTTCTTTTTTTTTTTTTTCAAATATTGTCGGAATCGTTTGTTTATGTGAAAAATTGTTTATTACAAATTTTGTAGAATATTAAATTTTGCATATTTTTTATTAAAAACTATTTTTCTACCATTTACCATTTTTGAGTAAAGCGAAAATATAGATCTGAGAATTTTCGTATGATTCATATACATATATATATTTTTTTTATTTTCATACAATCATAATACAATCGTGCGGTGAATATAAGTAAGTAGCCAGATGGGGACAATGCATTAAGTTAATCCGAAACGGAGTAGTTGATTAATGAACAGAGAGGGTGCCAAAGAAAAGGAAATTTTCCGCGAGAGAATAGGATACTCTGCCGGCAACTTTAATCAAATGCCTCCAAGGCTAATTGGACAAGAACAAAGTCTCGACACTATCTTGAAGTAAGTAGAATTTGAGCATTTTATATGTAATTCAGATGAAAAATAGGCCGAAAAAATTTATTTATTACTGTCAATAATAAATAAATCAATAATTTACTATTTTTTTTTTTTTCATTTTGAAGAGCTCAACAATATTTTTGCTGGTCGGAATAGCATAACAATAGACACTGGGGTGGTCTCGGTACGGTCAAGCACCCGCGAAATAAAAGATCTGTCTCATTTTATTTTATGACACTCCGAAATCTCTAAGCTTTCAAAAGACGCGTCGTACATTTTTTACCATTGCGGTCACATACCCGAAAATCCGCTCTTAAACGTGTCCCTTCGATGTGAATAATACTTTATAAAAAAGGCTTTAAGATGTTGAAAAAGCATTTCAAAGGTTTTTTTGTAATTAAAAAAAAAATTATTAATTTTTGATTAAGATGTATGTCTTTGGAAATTTTACTGATTTCGTGATTTTTTCAAATTTCTGGTGATAACTCGATAACCAAGAAAGAAAACGAAAAATATTGCACTTGTTAAATTATAAGAAATTTTATTTCCTACAAAAAATGTTGAATAAATTTTTGTCATATTTTGCTTTGTTTTTGAGATATTTTAAAAATTTCAAATTTCAAAAAATCAGTAATATCTCAAAAATTAAGAGAAATACAAAAAAAATTTATTGAACATTTTTTGTAGTAAATTGACTGTTCAATAATTTAATTCTCTTGATATTTTTCAATATGTCGATTAATTATCGAGTTATCGTGAAAACAAAAAAAAATCGTGAAAATTGCTGAATTTCCATACGATATACGAAAAATCGGACGGTTTTTTTTGCTTTTCTTGCACGTGTATCTTTTGTACTGACTTGAAATAAATGTTTTTGATGTGTTGAACTATATTTTCAGTGGATTCGGTATTTTATATTTCGTTCTAGTTGAATTGTTCTAATCCTGATTTGTTAAGCCATAGATAATTCTCGGATTAATCCTGATTCATATGTACTTGTCACATAATAGCTATATATACTGTGTACACATATGGAAAAATGATGGAAAATAACGAGAGGCAGCTAACAGTCCAAGAGTCTCAAAACGCAGCCGGTATAATTCCTTGGATCTTCCGCACATCACGTGCGAGTGACTGTAGAGGACTCTTCAACGATCTCACTGCCCACTTCACATCGTTCGTCGTTTATTTTTCGCTTTTATGGGCACACTCGAGAGCATCACTCTCAAGTTACAAGAAGCCCAATAGAAAAAACTCAATATATAAAATACAACAATTACAAATTTATTTTTTCTCTAAAATTTAAAGAAAAAAATAATTTTTTTCAACGACAAAAAACGTTTTTTTTTCAAATATGAAAAAAATTTTTTTTACCGGGTTTTCTTAAAAAAAATTTTTTTTTTTCGATAAAATTTCTTTTTAATAATGATTTTGTTAATTTTTATTTTATTTTTATTTTCTTGCCTATGTTGTTTTTTGTTTTATTTAATGTGAAATTTTTTTTCTTTTTGAATTTTTGATTTTTTTTTTTTGTTATTTTATAATTACTCACGTATTCAAGGGATATTGCATCGCATAGACTGATACACACTGGGATAGTAGGATTATTTCGAGGCGTGATTCTATTTTCCAATAAGCTTGCACAGTTGTTAGCCATGGTAAAAAACGACTCGTGACGAGACAAGTTAAGTACATATCAGCGTGCCGGATTATTCTGACACGGGGTCAGAGTTTCGTATATATAGTATAGAGCTAGATATATATATATGGAGAAGAAATAATGTCTTTTAAAATTTCTGACTATTTTTTTCTTGCAATATGCTGCAGTTAATGTGATATTGATGTTCAAGAACATCCCCCCAACTTTTCTTGCTACATTGAACTTAAATGTTCTTCAAAACTTTTTAATGGAAAAATACGAAAGGATCATCTCGGAACGAATATTATGGATGGGGCATGCTCAAGCAGCATATCAGACGTCGAGAATCTCTTTTTTCATCTGATTTTTTCTGTCGAAATTGACGTAAGCGAAGCGTTCACATAAAAAAAAAAATGTTTAAAAATATTATTTTTCTTTTAAAAATTATTCTAGTATTATTAAAACTAGTAGATCAATCTAAAAAATTGTTTTTAGAACTTTTATTTATTAAAAAAAAATATTTGTTACATAAAAAACATTGATTTTAGTCATTTTTGTGAACTAAAATTAATTTTTTTAATATTAAAAATATATCATATAAAAATTAAAAAAATTATAGCATCTTTTTAAGATTATTTAACAAATTTAAAATAAGTTAAATACAAAAATTTGATTAATTTAGTATTTTTCTAAGATATTAACAATAAAAACAAAATTTTTTCAGATGGAAAAAAATTGTAAATTACTTTGACGTCATTTTTATTGTTAAATATTTCAAGAATTACGTATATTTTGATATTTTTTCTCAGAATCTTTTTTGTAGGTAATTTTTCAAGCTACAAAAAAGTATTCTTGTAAAATTTCTCTAAACCCCGTCATTTTACAGATATTCACCTTAGAACAAAATTAAAAAAAAAAAAAAACTGTCAATCTCCGTCGAAATTGATAAAAAACTTTAAAAGATCTATTGGAAGATAAAAAACAATTGATAAAGTTATGAAAAGTTGATATATTTCATTCATCAGAAAGTGCATTGAATAAAAGATTTATGCGATATTTTTTTCTCAATAAAAAAATAGCATCTGTTGGTGAATATGCGAATGGGGTCAATCAGGAACATGCACGCATGGAAATGAAATCCATAAAAGTCAGCAAAAATGGCGTGGGGTAATAAATTTTGTCGGATGTCTATCGGGATTTTTCGAACTTGACCGAGCGAGGTCATTCGCATGAGATTCGTCATAATCGAGGCCGAACTGGGACATACTCGTCGTCGGATGTTCTCGCCATATCCGCGTCATAACCCCTCAATCCTCTCGACGTGCAATGTTTTGTGCATTTGCGAGTGCAGCATAAAGTGCGCGCGCCAGCTCATTTGGCAAAAAATTCGCATTCGCCAGAGAGATTTATCAAACGTGGAACAATTAGCCTTCTCTGGCATAATCCATCGAACGTCATTCAACCCGACTCGTTATTACGCGTCACTCTTATCCACAGCTCGCGTGGCCATTCAGGTAGTTATAATGCCCTAGACGAGTTCGAATGCGGAAAATCCGTGTGGTGAAATCCCCGAGCTATTTTTGACAGTCATATTGGGTCATGGAAAATTGTCTGCCAATTCAATATGATGTCTAATCAGTAAAGATATGCATTTTTTATTTCAAAATAATTGGATATTTGTTTTTAATTTGTTTTTATCATTTTTTTTTAATTCGAAATAATGTTATGATTTAGAAACTTTGAAAATTATTAGTTTAACATTTTTTAAAAGATTTTTATTGGTAAAAAACTTTTTTATCGACAAAATGTCAAGATAACGACAATTTTTTCGGAAAAAAAAAAATTTTTTTTCTTATTTTTTTTCAATTAAGTATGCATTTTGAGTAGTATAGAGGTAAATAAAATCTTGTAAGTCTTGTGGGGAACTTTTAAAACTTGAAAATTAAGAGAAATTTACTATTGTCGGACTACTCATTGACTCGTATTACTGAAATTAGTCTTGAAATCGATCTGGAAGCTTTTATGAGCGGTTTTTAATAAGTAAAAATGTGAAAACGAATGCATTCTACGATTAAATGATTTTTTTATGGACAAAAAACTGTTTTTTATATAAATAAATTATTAAGAAAATTTTTTTTTAATTGGAAAATTAATACATTTTGGGGTTTAATATGGTTAAAAGATTTTTAAACGTCTCTGTACAATTTAAAAACTTTACAAAAAAGTTCAATTTGTCATTGTCGGACTATTTGTTGACTCGTACTAATGAAACTAGGATTAAAATAATATAATATAATTAAGCATACTCAATAAGCAAATATTCGACATGTCCTTCAAATTTATAGAATCTTTTAGTTCAAAAATCTTAAATATTTCATGAAATTAATGGAAAAAAATTTATTATTATTTTTATAAAATTTCAAAAAATCAAATTTAATAAAAAATAATATTTTTAATAAATAATACTTGGAAAAAAATATGAAAATATTCTGTGGCCTTGCCACAGAATATTTTCATATTCTTTTGTAACAAAAAATTTTGTTACAAAAAAATACTCACAAAAACATGTAAAAATAATTCATTCTCTAGATTTATAGATTTTTTAATGCAATATTTTCGTTAAAAAAATGTTTTTTTCCGCGAAAAAATTTTATTTTTCCACCTGCAGTCCTTGAATTATAAAAAAAAAATTATTAGAATTTTTATTTTGTAAATATGATGGTGTTATTAAAACTGAATTGATGGCAAAAAAATTTTTTGTTGCCTTGCTCAAAGAAAAGTTGTTTGATAGATTTTCGACAAAGTTTGTGTGCAATGGGGGAAGACAGCAAAAACGCGAATTTTCAGTAAAATCGAGCGCAAGGGGTGGGCTGACAAGCCCAGAAAGAGTGGGGGTAGTTTTTACCCTTAATATCCACCCCCACAGAGAGGATACGTGAGCAAGTGGACATATCTCGAGGAGACAGAGTGTACACAGAACGTCGCCACCCCCACGGGGGGTTGAAAAACAGGGGTTGCCGGGTGAAAAAATAGGGGTGGGTTTTGAAAAGTTAGTTCTCGTCCTCGTTAGCGAGAATTGCAGATCCTTTGTTATGTTTCTTGTGACGGAAAAAAAATTGTGAGGATTTTTCCGACGCGATTTCATCCCCCTAATGCTCGTATGCACGTATAAGCATTTATTATGTCACGGCGCGCCAGAAAAATTATTCTTCTGTGTTGTCGGGGTGTTCAGGGTGCCCGATAAGAAAACCAAATCCCCTTCTTGTGTCCTGCGTGGGCCGTTGAGATACAACTTGTACGTGTTTTCATATGGGAACGTCGCAATGCGACAGAAAAACTTTTCACGACAAAAAATATCCCACAAAACATTTATTGTGTCATTGTTGAGGTTTTGTTTAATGTGTTGAAATATGTATGTGAGGCTTGTTATTTTTTAGTTTTATGACTAACTTTTACATAGAAATGTATAGTGAAACTAATTTTTGAATTAAAGTCGGTAAAAGTTCACTATTTTTTGTTAGAAATATTTTTTTTTGTTTTTTTTTTTTTTAATAAAAACTAAATTGTTCAAAGGTTTTTTTGGATAAAGAATATTTTTTAAATGAAAAACACTGATTTTTTGGCTGCTGGGGTGAATCAAAAAATTTTTTTCAACATTGTCTGACTATATTTTTACTTGAACTACTGAGATTTTCAAGTTTTGGCCTTTGTGGGGGCATTTTACAGACTTCTGGTTGAGATCAAATGCTAAAAAATTTTTTTTTTCTGTATTTTTAATGTTTTGAGCTGAGAAAAAAAATTTTTTTCGTCGTTATTTAACTGTATTTTCACCTGAATAATTCAGTTGCAGGAGGTTTCGGGCTGTAAAAAGCACTTTTCACATTTTTCGGTGAATTAAAATACGAGAAAAAATTTTTTTTTCATTATTTTTAATGTTTCAATTTGAACAAAAAAATTTTTTTCGACATTGTCTGACTCTATTTTTACTTGTACTACTGAGTTTAAGAGGGGTTTGGACTGTATAGACGATTTTTCACACTTTTGGATTAATTAAAATACCAGAAAATTTTTTTTTTTAATATTCCAATTGAAAAAAAAATTTTTTTTTTACATTTTCTGACCGTATTTATGTCTGAAATATTGTGATTTAACAAATTTTCGGCTGTCTAGAATTTTTCTAAGACTTCTGGTTCAATAAAAATACAAAAAAACGTTTTTTTCATTATTTTGACTGTCTTACTGTAAGTAAAATTTTTTTTTCATATTTGTTTATTTTTAAAAATTCACCCATGTTTCCGCTATTGATTTTTTTGTAATTATTTTTTCTTCCAATATCTCATTCTCACGTATTGACTCAATTATATCACAACACATACCTCGTTTTCCCAGAATATTTTTTTTTCTCTCACATTTGCTGCACAACTCTTTTTCCCGGGTGAAAATAACATTTGTATTATCAATATAGAGAGGCGCACAGAGCAGAGGGACATGGTAGACAAGAGAGGCAGGCAATAATTTAGCAGATGGTGAGCGACGAAAGGGGCGAAATGGAGTCAGAGGCACGGACTAAATAGGTTTGTATCCTCGATGAAGAGCAAATTAGATTACCGCGAAACAACCTATGCGACCTCGGTGCGTAGCGCGACAACCATGGCCGTGTATCCACACTTATCCATCCGCAGCAGCACACAGGAGTGCCTGCGGGCCATGGGGCTTGTCTGAATATACACATTCATTTCGCAAAATGTCACATGCATGTATCTAAAGGCCTCATCGACGTACGCCAAATGGCCTCTTTATGTCATAACGTTCCTGCGCGTCCACAACGCCATTGCAGGGCATTCAGGTGAATAAAATGCCCTCGCTCAGTTGCTCAATAAATGTACAGTCATGATTCAAGGTGTGAATTAATTCCAGATGTGTTGTAATTTTTTATAATAAAAATTCACTGCCCTGAACGCTTGAAAAAAATTCTTAAAAAAATAATTAAACATTATTTCTATAAATTCTCGTGTTTTTTAAAAATTTTGTACCATCTGAAGAAAATTAATTTTTTTCGAAAATTTTTTTTATAAACTGACAACATACTATAAATTTTGTGGTTTTCAATGAAAATGTGATATTTAACAAGAAAAAAAATTTCTTTACAAATAATTTATATGAGTATTTGAAGGTTTTGAATTTTTTTTCCCGTGTTAAAAGGATTAAAAAGTATTTTATTGATTAAGAAATTAATTTATGGGTCTTGAAACTATTTTTAAGACTTGAAAATATTTTTACTCGAGATTTTAGATCAATTATTTGGTATAATTTTGGGAGAAAAATTTTTTTTTTCGAATTTTTCAAGTCAAATAGTTAGATTAGTTGGGTTAGTTAAGGTTGTACTGGCATATGAGTTTTTTTTTGTAGTGTGGCAGCATTGGCGCTCTATTTTTAAGCATTGGCCGTATCAACTAAAGAAAATAAAAATTTTTTACAGTTTTTTTCATAAACCAACAAAATGCATTAAATTTCATGATTAAAATATTTCAGCATAGATTTGAATATTCAGGCGAACTTGAATAATTTTTTTCTTGATTACGAGTGGCTATTATCATGCGTTTTTTTTATTATTAATCGAGAAAAAAAAGTTAAAAACACCAGACTTTTTTTGCAATTATTATTATAAATTTTTTGTTTATCAAAGATCATCATACTTGTTTTTTATTAAATCGTCGTCAGTAGAAGTATTTTTTATTTTTAATTAAAAGTCCGTCAATTCGGACAGTGCCACAAGGGCCTGTGTATACGATAAATCCCTTTAAAAATTTACTGATTAATCAAAGACAGAATTTAGAACTACTGATCACTTGAACCAGAACATAAATACCATCAGGAAAAACGAAAAAAAAATTTTTTTTTCAAGTTTGAATAGTTAGTTTTTAATTATTTTGTAATTAGAATAAATTTTTATTAGTTTTTTTTAATCACAAATCGGTTTTTAGTACTTTTTGTCGAGTTTTTCGCTGGAAAAAAAAAATTTTATATTCGTTTCTTTCATAAGAAAGCTTATTTTTGAAGTAAACAAAAATTTCAATTGATATTTTTTGACTTGGAAATTATTTCACAGCACTAATGAAGAGTTCAAGTCTACAGCACAACTGTGAAAAGGCTCTTGTCACAGTTTGTTTGTCTTTTATTTTGTTTTTTTTTTTTTTTTCGACGAGTCGCCTTTGTATTTTCATGTTTAGCCATGCGCTGACGACATTTGCGACACCGCGTTCGCCTCGAGGCCACGCTAGAGGACGCCACTGTGGGTCATAACGCAGATTAATCTGCTTGTTCGTCCTCCAGTGCGGTGTCTAGAGCGATGGATGGTTACTGTGGCCTGCGGAAAAACCCGGCGAGTGGCAAAAAACGCCTTTGCAAAGCAAAATACAAAGTTACTCTCATATATGAAATGACGAATATTTATTTTCTGCGACTCACTCAATGCTACATACTAAAATTTATTTTTCATTATAATTATCTGCGTGAAAAAATAAAACTTTTTCAATTCTTAAATAAATTTTTCATTCAGAAAAAAAAGGATAATAAAAATTGTAAGCAAAAAAATTTTTTAAGTACCAATTCACTATTTTTCTTTTTTACTGATAAGATATTTCAGTAGTTATATGAGATTATGAAATTATTTTATAATTAACTTTTAGAAAATTCAATTTTCAATAAAATTTAACTCTAGATATTTTTTTTCCATCTCGTTTAGTTTTTGAGATAATTTAAAAAACAAAAAATCTTAAAAATTCAAGAGTAACTACTAAAAAAATTGAAAAAAAAAAAAAATTTTTTTTGTGAAAAATTTGATGTCTCACAGCAATATTTAAACATTATTTCAATATTTATTTTTTATTTTTCAAGTTATCACTAGAATAAGTGAAAAAAAGTTTGTCATTTTTTAATTTAAATTTTTTTATGATTTAAAATCGACTTTTAATTTAAGATAAATATTTTTTAAATAATTTTTAGAACCAAATAAATCTGAAAATTAAATAATATTTATTTATATATTTTCTTTTCTTGAATATATCGTGCAATAATTATTTTAAGATACTGAAATTCATACAATTTTATCGGAAAAAAAAAAATTTTTTTCTTGAATATAAAAGCAGTCGAGAGTTTTTTTTTCACCAATGAAATCGACTCTATTTTGACTTTTTGGGAAAGCTTGATAGTCTCAAACATATACACGCTGGAAGCAAAAAGTCAAGTCTGAACGATGCGGTTATATTCGCGAGCGCCGGAGAAAAGGTTGCGAGACGTAAAATATATATATATGATGAACGAAAAGAAGTAAAAAGTGTGGATTGAATAACGCGAAGGGGTGAGTAAATGAGAGTCGGAAGGAAATGAGATATTTTTATTCGACTCGGGTTAAGAAGTTTAATTCGACTGCCATTTCAAATAAAGTATTTATGCTTTTCTTTTTTTAAATATTTTTTTTTAAGTCTGGTAAACTTGAATCAAGTACGCTTGCTTGGGTTTTTTTTAAACGTCTCAAGCGACTTTATATCCCTCTGGAAATAATGGAATTTTCTAGAAGTAATCTCTTCTATGCATATATACGGGAATGCAGGGAAGAATCGGGTAGCTAAGCCAATAATGATTTTTTGGAAACCAAAATTTTAAAAATGTTGTACAATCTCACAAAATTACAGAAATTGTTTTATCGTTGCCTATAAAATACTGTTTTACTGATGTTAAATTTCAGACAGCATAAAAAAAAATTTACTTGTTTTTTCAGTTACTCTATTTCGCCTCATATTCCCCTATAGCAATCACTGCGTTCCAAAATTTTAATTAAACGAAAAAATCAAGATTGAAAAAAATATTCGTTTGATAGCTTTAATAAATACACGAATCTAAAAAAACAATCGGTTAATTGAAACTCTGGTATTTTTTTTTTAATGCAGAATAAAAAAAGGCAATCTAACAAGCATTAAAAAAAAATCTCAACAATTTTTTTTTTTTGCAATATCCCCTCGTAAATTCACATAAAAAACATTTTTAGTAATTAAATCAGCGTTTTTCGTGATTTTTTTTCAATTTATTGACGATATCTCGGTAAATAAGTGAAATATCAAAAAAATGTATAGAAGTTAAACAACTGTTAATAAAATTATCTATAAAAAATGTAAAGTAAAATTTTTCAATATTTGGCTTTGTTTCCGAGTTATTTTGAAAAATTAAAATTTTCAAAAATCAACAAAATTTCAAAAACTAAAAGAGTTACAAAAAATTTTCTCAAACCTTTTTTGTAGAAAATATTATTCTCAATTATTTAACTTCAGTCAAATTTTTCGCTATCTTGTTTATTTACCGAGTTATTAATAAAAAAAATCAAAAACTCAGATGTCCATAGATCATACTTCTTTAAACATAAGAAAAAAATTTTTCTTTGTGCATATTGACATTTTTAATTAATCCCCTCCAACTTTAGTAGCAGTTAACATTCTAAGAAAATAATTACGACTTAAGAAAGCAGATTTACAAAGCAGTATAACAAGAAAACAAGTTTTTCAGATATAGCGGCGCACCTGAGCATCATAATTGCAAGTTCTTGGAGAAGTGGCGGTGTCCAAGTAGCAAGAGGATCGAGTCCATTGTTTCACATTGTTAAGGGAAGCAGATAAATCAAGGCTAGCTTTATTAGGCATCCCAGAACCTGATAGAATATCTACTGTCTGTTTCCTGGCGTCCTGGACTACGTAGTTACCTACTGAGTTCCGCAGTAGGAGTCGCGTGGCACTAGGAAATTTATGATCCATAACGTGGCCTGCATATTACCGGTATGTACACAGCCGCAGCCGTCGGCTCTCAAAGCGCGCTCATAATTAATATTGAATATTAGACCGAAGGACGTGGCATAGATACTCTATAGCATCAAATAACATTAAATTGGCCAACTAAAACACTTTTCACAACTCTATATCAGTGTCAATCAAATATACCACGTAAATCACGAGACTGGGTCTATATAGAGTTTCGCACCAAGTTCAGGCGCAACCATGGTTCATGCAAATGAATGGCGCGAGACAACCGAGTATCTTTACAGGAAAAAATAGGATTTTGGAATGTTTCAATTTGAAATATCTCTGCGAATAATTTTTTTTATCCGAATTTTTCCTCAGATACATCTATAAAGTCGGATGACACTTTTTTTATTGAGCTCAGAATTTTTAAATTCGGTGCAGTAATAAGGAAAATAAATCTTTAGCAACGAATTTTTCTTCGATTTTAGGTACAAATCAGATTTTTATCCCCAGGCAAAATGTGACATTTTGCTGATTGGTTGTTAGAAATTTTCTCGTGCTGTGATTGGTTAATTGCAGAAAAACAGCTGCAGTAAATTTAGACATTTATTCCCGCGTTGTGATTGGTTTTGATGAAAAAAATACATGAAATGCAGTACGTGTATATGTGGTGCATGCTATTTTGTGTATTTCGGACTAAAATTTTAGGCTGTGCCGAGTTCTGAACGGAATTAGATTGAGTTATGGACTCTAGAGAAAGTAATAAATTGATGACTGCGCCGAGGAAGAGGTCTAGGTTGTTTTTTATGGTTTTTTGCAGTGAATCTATCCAAAAGTTTTAGATTTTTTTCTGTTTATTATAACAAAAATATGTGAAATCCTCTCAAAATACAGCTTCATTGTAAAAAAAATAGGCGCCAAGTTTACAAAAATATGTGAAATTATGACGACTTGGTGGGCTTTATACGGTATAATCATTTATTTTTACTTCTATACTCTATTATTAATTTTTTTTTTAATTTGAGCAAAACGTTATTTCGCAGTGACTATATGGTCTGCATATTTTAATAATAAATATATTTGGGTGCTTTCGTGCTATGGCATTTCGAGTGCTTCTATATTTACTTGGATGGGTTATTAATGTTATTACACGACCAGCAATGTGTGTATGATTCATGGATTTGATTACGCGTCATAATTTCATAACCAGCGAGATGAATCGGATTAGCATTGAGGTTTTGTACCACTCGAGTACCATCAGACACGTTCAATGGCAATGGTTAATCAGTGAGAGATCAAATGGAGTTTATATACTCTATATCCCCGAGCTACTATTTTCTGACAGATGTAATTATATTATTTCCCACTGCTGTTTACTGGTAATATGGCATTTTCACCGGCATAGCGCGAGCTCAATTTTTTTTTTATTCAACCAAATTACTCTCATTTTATATTAATAATTTTTTTCATCGTTTTAAAATATTGATTAATTAAAAAAAAAATGATTTGTTAAGAATTTTTTTTATTTAAAACGGGCTGAAAAAATTGAAAAATTTTGTTTTTTCAAAATTTGTATGTTGCGAAAATAGAAAAAAAAAAATTCGTTCTCGTGTTATTTTCAAAAATTTTGCCTGAAAAATATTTAAAATCTTTTTTTTTTTTTTTCAAATAATTTTTTATTTTTGCATTCATTCGTAATAGTTTTTTAACGAGTTATTAATTTTTTTTTTAATCAATAAAATCAATACATAAATAAAATGTGAGAACACTTGGAGCTGTATTCTAGTTTGAGACAACTGTAATGGCAATTTCAAGGGTAAGTAGATTATCGTCTGAAGTTGAGACAAGTAGAACGATGGCAGTGTTCATTATCTGCGGTTGATGAGGAAAAGAAATCCATTGTTGTATTTGCAGAACTTCATTGTTCAATTGGATTACAAGCATTTCATATATTCCCTCTCGTTTGCCACTAGCATCAGCACCCTTATTATTTGCTCGGTTGCCTTTTATATCTACTTCCCGCGTGATTCGCATTCTGCAGCACTTCATTGCGCCACGTGAAATCCAGTTGACGCAACCTGAAAACCTAGTTATTCATATTTCAACCACGTTTTTAGGTTCAACTACTAGGCTCTATGCTGCACTCATAAAAAATCCGAGTTAAAAACTTTTTTTTTTTTGAAATTAAAAAAAAATTTTAATTAATTTGTCTTCACATTTTTTTACATGTAGTTCATTATTATTTGCTCTTTGATAAACAAATTTTTTATTTAATTTTCTCCATTAAGAAAATTTTTTTTTTTTTTAGATTTTTCGTTAACTCATAAAAATAACAATATTTACGTAATTTTCAAACTCAATTTTTATTTTTATCTATAATTCATGAAATTATTTATATAAAAAAATTTTTTTTACAAGAAATATAACGAATAATTCATTTTTAATAATTAAATGTATTAAATCACAGGTGGGAAAAAATTTAAGAATTTTTACTTGCCAATATCCTTGATAAGGATGCGAGATAGACAAATTTTTATAATAACCTTTTTTATAGCTATTAAAATTCTCTACAAAAAAGGTATCATGATAAAAATTCCTATTTTTAATAATTTCATAGATATTTTGATTTAAAAGCGCAATATAATTATTTATATACACCTTTTTGACTTTAAATATGCGATATAAGAAAAAAAAAATTACGATACAAAAAAAGTAATCTCAACTCTTCAATCTTGTTGTATAACTGATTTTTTTTTCATATTTCAAAGCCGAGAAAAATTCTTTTGCTCGAGCAAAAACTAAGAAAAGTACATATAACTTTATTTCCATCAGATTCCATCTCGAGGTATTAAAATCCTAAGAATATCAAAGTTACTGCAACAAAACAAGAATTTTCACGTACAGAGTTTACAACACAGAGCAACAGAGAGCCGCGAAGAACTGAGGAATTGATATTCTCTGCAGGATGGCAAAAAAAAACAAAAAAAAAAACATGGAAAAAACAAAGTTTAGATTTTATTTCGCCAAGTCTGTGCGTCCCACAGGTGCAAGATGGCGAGTAAATTTATTCTACCCACGTTCTGGTCAGCGGCATCGCATGTCCAACCGGATCAAGAAGATTTAGAAAGAAGAAAAAAAAATATGGAAAGATGTCTTGGCACCGTTGCGCACTGTTTACGCTGTTGTGACGCACAGGTAGGTCCCGCTGTTACCGACCGAGCCTCGGCGGCAAGCGCCCCCGGTCGACGGCGTCTCTGAAGTAGTTTTGAGACCTGTGCAAATGTTTCAAACACTGTTTATAGCTCTTCTATAGACTGTATCTCACTCTGCCACACTACTTGCGGTGCTCCAATGCGTCACAGAGGGCCTCGAGGGAGATGTTGGTTAGAGATAGTGCAATATACTCAAGATCTATTGCACGAGAATGTTTGTACACATGAGAATTACCGGTTTAATTAATATATATCTAATTTATTTGACAAAATATTATTCAGTCCCAGTTGCATATAATCAATATAATAATTAAATGTGAGTACTTATTTTTGATTAATTGAAAAATTTTTAAAAATTTTAATCAATAATTCATTTTATAAAGTATTGAATAGATGAAATTAAAAAAAATATGAAATTTTGCATGTTTAAAACCAAAAATTTGCATCGTTAAAAAATTAAGACTTTTTTTATTGCTAATATTTTGATAAGGGTGTGAGTTAGATATATTTTGCTAAGGACCTTTTTTATAGCTAACAAAATTTTCTACAAAAAAGATTCCATAACAAAAATTTGTATCTTTAATAGTTTAAAAGATATTTTGATTTAATACAGCAAGATGATTTTATATGTATACTTTTGTAGATTTTTAAATATGATCATATATGTGCTAATATCTTGATAAAGATGAGAGATAGAGAAATTTTGTTAGGTATCTTTTTTGTAGATCTAAAAATTTTCTACAAAAAAGATTTCTCGATAAAATATCGTATCTTCAATAGTTTCGAAGATATTTCAATTAAAAAAAATAATATTATTTTGCTTATGTGCATTTTATATAACTTCATGATTTTTATAATTAAAAATATCTTTATTTCACGCTAAAAAAAATTTAGTGGGACCAAAAAAAATTATTTCTACATGTTCTCCTTCGAAATTGCAAGCTTCAATTATATGTATTAATTTCTTAATTAAACATTTTCCATCTCTACAATTTATTAACGGCTTTTTACGTACGCATGAGCGAAGGAGGTTTAAAAAATAAATAAAAGAAAAAACGTGTATTTGAACCTGAGTAGCTGATCCACCGTCTTATCCGTATGTCCGGCCATGCATAATAAATAAAAAGCTCGAGCTTTTCAGTTGGCAAACGTAGCAGGCGCGTATAGGTGATGCCTGAAAAGCCGGCGGTAATTCTTCGGAAAATCTAAGAGGAAAATTCATTAATTCTCATAAATATCCAAGGCATGTTTTATTGCAAGCTCATTTATTTGCAGTGCATCAGAACATGGCGGAATGCAACATGCATGAGCTTTTTTTCCAACTCACACACATTTATATATATGTCTGTTAAAGAAAATAAATAAAAGCTCGTGGACGTTGTCGTATGTACATTTACGTATACGCGAGCTTGCACATGAAAGCTCTGTCGCTCAACCCCCTCTGGAGCCGCCTCTCGCGCGTTTAAATAAAGGCGAATGTCCTGATGCAGGTGTCTGCGTGCTTTATGTGCTTGCGCGTGTTGTCGGGAAAAAGAGAGCGAGGTTAACGCAAGTTGCAGCTTTTCCATCCCTTTTCTACTTTTATTTGGTTTTCCATCTCTGAACGAAATGCGCTGGCCAAGTGGTTAGTATACAGCATAGGGCAGACATTTTTCACTGGGGAAAATTTGTCTGTTGTGTGTATACGCGCACCCGAGCTTTTTCACTACTGTTATTTCAGGCAAATTTTTGCCTGCGGCTTTGTAACTGAAATTGCCGCAATTTTTTTAAGAAAATATTGTCGTCTCTTTATTTAACTATTGATTTTGTTATTTTATAATTTTTCGTAAGAAATTGTGCAGTGAATTTTCAAAAATTTTCAATTTTAATTTTTTATCACGTTAAAAAAAATTTTTTTTTTGTCAAATTCTGTGTTTAATAGTTAAAAAGGGTTTTTAAACAAATGTTTATGATATTTGAATAATTGAAAATAACGAGTAAATTTTTTTTTCAATTATTTATTGGAGTTTAAATTTTTGAAATCAAAAATTTCGTTGTTAGTACCGACGTTTTTCGCTTGTACCGGTTGAACTAAGAGAAATTTGAGAATAATGCTTATGATATAATTAGAAGGTAGTTAAATTCCCTACAAAATGGTCACCCTATGATTATTTTAGCTCCAGTAGTTACCGAGATATCGCGTGAAGAGACGTTTTGTCTTTTTCCTTAATATCTCCAAAAATATTCAAGTTGCAGGAATTATTGATAGTCCATTTTTAAGATAATTTAATTACCTAAAAGTTTGTTTATGTATATAGCGAAATCCAGCCTTAAATCGCAACAATTTTGCGACTTAAGTAAAAAAAAAACTGAAAAAACGGGACAAATCGGAAGAAAAACGAATTTTTTCCCACTTAAAATTTTTTTTCGGGTTAGAATATTTGACAAATTTGAATTTTTTGATTTTTTAGAATAATACGGATTTTTTTTGACTAATAAAAAGGATTGAATAAAATTTTTTTTTTATAATTTGAATGAAGTTATTTATAAATTGTATTAAAATATGTAAATTTAATTGATATATTTATTAATTTAATTGTTGAAGTTTCTCGACAATTTTTCGACTCCTATTCTTCGTTAATTGAGCGACCTTTTGTATGTGAGGAGAAAGCGCAGGATTGATTCGCAGACAATTGACCTAAAAGCCTGAATGTCTGTCACAGAATAAAGTCGCAATTAATCGCTTTGAGTAATGAAGAGAAATTAATCTTCAATTGCGGTTTGGAATCCGCTGTTATAGTCACTTATTCAATTGAATTCTCGTGTATATTATCGGATATGGATATAGAGGCTGAATAGACCGATGATTAAATGCTTGATGGTTGACTTAATGAGTGCCACCAAATCAATTTCCATTCGCGCGGAGAATTTTCTTAATGAGCAAAACTCCGATCACAACCGCCACCAGGTATTTTACCCTCGCGAATATTTCCCCTTTAGCTTTCCACTTGATTTTTTTTTTTGTAATATTCTATTTTATCATAAAACAGCATTTGTCTTAGTTCCGATTCAAATAAAATTTTTTTTAATATTACAAATTAATTAAAAAATATCAAAGTATAAAATTTTCAGAACATTTTGTTTTTATTTTATGTTTAAATCTATAATATCGCGTATCTAAAACTAAAAAGGCATATCGTCAAAAAGTTAACAACATTTTAATTGCTAAAATCCTTGATAAGGATGAAAGATAGATAAATTTTTGTAAGAACCTTTTTTTTAGCTTATAAAATTTTCTACAAAAAAGGTTTCTTGAGAAAAATTTTCAACTTCAATCATTTCAATGATATTTTGATTTAAAACAGCAAAAAGTTTTTTATCTACCCCCTTTTGGCTTTAGGCATGCGAAAAAAATCCAAAAATAATTAAAATATCAAAAAAAGCTCAGAATATATAATTTTATATATCTAAACTCTTAAAAAAAATCAAAAATTGCATCCCATTAAAAACCATTCGACAAAAAAATTTATTTTTCAATTTTCAGTATTGAAAAAAAACGGTTTAAGGACAAAAATCCTTGAAAAAATCTCAAAAGTATTATTGACATACCTTAAACTCACCCTAAAATTCTTAAAAGTATTCGAAAAAAATTTTTTCCGCAAGTTTTAAATAAAAAATAACGTTAAAGTAATTTTCGAAAAAAAAAAAAAAATCTAAAAAAGTTTGTGCAAGTTTATAATTTTAATTTCATGAAGAATAGTTAATTTTAAAGTGCTTAATACTTTATAAAATATTAATAACTATGGATAGCGTTGGAAAATGGAGAATATTTTATTCGCGTGACCATACTAAACCACGGATTATCATTTAATCCGCTCGACGAGCTTTTCTATCTGCATATAAACGGTGTCTGTCGCTAATGTACAGAAGATGAATGCTCGCGATGCTTCAATCCGATACACACAGAGATAACATGTGTGTTTCGCGCAGGAATTACGTGACTCGTCACGCAACACAGCGCTTAATGTCACCTCTTGTTAATTACAAGCTCGAATTGAATGAGCTTGCGGAGCATGATGCACCGTCATCGCCAGGACACACATGGTCGCGTCATTTTGACACGTCCCAATACTCTGTCTCATTATCGATGGAATATCCACACACCAGATGGCGCAGTAAGACGTTGGTCCACCGCACCGTTGACTCGTACTACTTGCTCGACCAGAACTACCTCAGAAATCGCCATTTTCTTCAATTATTTCACTTCAACCTATTTCATCCAGTCCCTAAACGCTTACTAAACAAATTATTTGAATTTAAATCGTATTTTTTTTATTGTTTTAGGGAAAATTTTTATTAAAAAAAATTTTTATTTGTATAAACCTGAAAAATTAATGATAATTTTATGGTTTTATTTGAAATATCGAAATTCTAAACCGAAAATAAAAACATTTCCGATAAATAAAAAATTCAAAAATAACAAAAACGTATTCTAAAATTTTTTGATTTTTTCCGAAATACGAAAAAAATATTTTTTTCAAGTCAAAATTGTTTATAAAAAAACGTATTAAAAAAAAAAAGCAGAAAGTAACATTTATATCACATTTTTTAACACTATGCACCAAAAAAATTCTCATAAAATAGAAAAAAAAATTTATAATGACGTTTTTTTAACTAAAACAATAATAATATTAATTATAAAAAATTCGTAATTTATTTAATGTGAATAAAAAATATCATAAATTAATTATTTATACTTTGAAACCCATTCAGAAAAGAGAAAAAAATCAGCTGTCTGACATGTTATTGACTTATACTACTGAAATTTCGTTTAAACTCGATAAAAATCTAATTTTCAATGATTTTCAATTAGGAAAATGATTCTAGACGTTAAAGTATATTCTCTAGGAGTAAATTAGTAAACAAATCAATTCATCAAGTCACACGGCTTGATCCAATTAAGCAAGGTAGAATTTACGTGACGCGAGTGTATAGCGAAATATGTTTGCCAGTGCTATCCGACGTACGCCAAGCTAATTCCTGGGCTAGTTATCCAAATTAGCGTGGGATCGGCCGTCGAGGTAGAGATAATAATCGCTTATTTCACCCTTGTTGCGTCGCTCCTCTGCACAGGCCCCAAAGGAGGCGCGCGCGCGCGCGCGCTGCGTACACACAAACTCAAAGTGCAAGGCAAACGATAAAATATTGCAATAGTACGAGACTCTGGCGGCTCATTAAACCTCATTTGGCAAACCCCTTGTTCCACCCAAAAACCACCCCCTTGCAAACTTATTTCACCTAGAAGCGCACATTCTCGTCTCGTGGGCAAAAGTCGCGCTTTATGGCGCCCAATTAACGACGCTACTGCAAGCTACCCTTACTGCAATTCACATCCCCCGACGATACTCTTCACGCCGCGGGTGACTGTCTTTTCTGTGGCCGACCACTGTAACGATTCCATTTGGACGCAGCTTTCTGCCTGCAAACCGCTATAATGAACGGTTTAATTTTGGAAAATTTGCAGTAACCGAGTATTTTCTTGTTTATGAGGGTTGTTTTGAGAAAATTAAGAGAAAAGTTTTATTTACTCGTTATATAATTGACTTTAAAAATTTTTGATTCCGATTTTTATTTATTTTTTATTCGAAAAAGGTTAAAAAAAAATTTTTTTTTCAATATCTCAGTAAGGATGTAAATTTAACAAATTTTGATCGGAACTTTTTTTGTAGCTAATAAAATTGTCTACAAAAAAGGTTTTTTAATAAAAATTTCTATCTTTAATAGTTTTGGTGATATTTTGATTTGAAATAGCGAGGTATTTTTTTTACAAAAGGCCTTTTGGTTTTAAACGAGATATATTATTATATTCAAGTATGTAAACGTCCGTTTCGCTAAGTGAGCTATTTATTTTATCAAGTTTCTTTGTGGCTGACAGTTTAAAACGACGCTAGAGGGGTTGCTGATTTTTTAAGGTGTTTTTTTAGATTTTAAAGTAATTTTTAAAAAACTATCAGCGCGGGGCAATACATTTAACACTATATTTCATGATTATTTCACATAAATTTGAGGTTTGGGGGTGTGCGATGATCTTTAAAGTAACGCCAGGGGGTTGCTGATTTTTTTTGGCGCCTATTTAGACTCTAATGCAAGTATTAAAAAAATATCAGTACTAAACAAAACAATTACGACGATATTTCATTATTATTTTCGAATAATTTGAGGGTTTAAGGGGTGGCTGATGGTCTCATAACGATGCTAAGGAGTTGCTGAATTTTTTCGGGTGTTTGTTAGAATTCAAACTAACAGCACAAAAAATATCATCGCGGGAGAAAGCATTTAACAATATATTACATCACTATTTCCCATGAATTTGAGGTTTAGAGGGTGGCCGATTATCTCAAAATGACGCTAGGGGCTTGTGAATTTTTTCAGGTATTTTTGAGACTCTAAACTAACTGTAAAAAAAATATCCCAGCTAAACAAAACATTTAACAATATACATTATATAACTATTTCGCTGAAATAATTCTCTATTTTCATCTAAATCTCAACCCCAAGTCTGTAACCCTTTAAATTCGATCAACCCATGGACATAAAAATAATACTTTATGTTAAGAAAAAATTTTTTCTACTTTTTCGCTCGTTATTTTTTTTAATTTGCATTAATTTATAACTTTTTCACGTTGGTAATTGAATAAAAAAAAAGCAAAAATCATTCAGCCGTATTTTTTGGCATTCCCTCTGTCCACACTACTATATCGATTTAGCTTTAATCCCCCGAGGGTAGTCCTGGATGGATGGTTTGCTTGTTTTTCCGCGTTTCTATTTCTCTATTTCTAGGAACTAAATAGAAATATCGCGCTGTATATATTGACGGCCTCGGGCGCACTTACGTGCGATAAATATTTACTTTTGATGAATTGTTTTGCGCGCGCCATTCGCCTTTGTCTCGATGGAAAAACATTCGTAACGCACGGGGAAAATGAGGCGGGGAAAAATAACGAGCATGAAAGACGTGTCATGTCGCGACGACTGCTCTTATCGCGTGTCGTCTCGGGTCACGAGTCCACAAAACTATACTGAACGAGTCGCGAGTGAGCAAATAAAATTATAAGGCCGTAATGGCCGCGATGGCAGGACGACGATGGAAACGCAGGAAATGGCGGGCAAGTCCAGGTCATTGTGGACCGGGTGCGGAGAGAGAGGTCGCTTAATTGCCCGGTAATTGCCACTGTCTGCACTCCCTTTCTCTTTATATTCTCCTCCTCTTCGGCCTCACAATGCAACTCGAAGATTGGAACTTTACCAAATGACACGAACGCGCGCGGAATATTGTTCGCCGAGTTTTCCCGGCTTTCACATACACATTTTCCGCCCTCCTGGGAAATGCTAATGTCATTCATCTTTCTTTGGTGATTATTCGTGCTGAATTTTCTCTCTGCTTCAGAGAGACTCATCATTTTCCAACATTGAAGAATGTTTTGATTATTAGTTGGAATGATTTATTTTTTAATTTGGGAAATATTGTACGGTTTTTTTTAGTTTATAACTATTTTTTATAATTTTTTAATTTGTCAGTTTGAAAAATTAATTTTAGACTTTTAGGGTATTTAAAAATTTTTTTTATCCTGTCATTTCAGTTTTTGAATGAATAATTAGTCGATTTTTTTTTGTTTACGCTTGGAAAAAATTTATTACGTTGCTTTTTAAAAATGAAAAGTTTTTTTATCATTTTCCGAAATGAATGTTTTTTTTTTTTTTGAGAAAATTTTTTTATCATTTTCCAAGGTAGTTTTTCCACTTAAAATAGAATGGAAATTTTTTAGTGATTTTCGATGATAAAATTCCATGAGCAAAATTTTCATTATTTTTCACGATAAATTTTTTCATTATTTTTTATGATGAAAATATTTTATCATTTTCCATTGTGAAAATTCTCTTTATTTATCATCATAGCAATTTGCTAAAATTTTCCGTATAATACAAAATTTTCCATTTTCCTGAGTGAAATTTTTCAAGTGATTTTCTATGTTGAATATTTTTATCATTTTCCACGATAAAGTTGGTCATGATTTTTCATTATGAAAATTTTTTAGATTTTCCGCAATAAAAAATTTCAAAATTTTCCTCAGTGAAATTTTTTTTGTTTAATATTTTCATCATTTTCCACCATATAAAATTCTGAATATTTTCTATAGTAATAAAAATATTCACCGCCATCAATAAAAATTTTTTTTACGGTTTTCTTGGATTAATTTCCAAATCATTTTCCTCCCAAGTTTCATGTTTTTAATTTCATAATTAAAAACATGAAAGTAAAGTAAAGCAAAGTATAAGAAAAAAATTTTCAACCTATGCGCATAGAAGAAAAATCGTGTCGTATCACGTAATGAAATTATAATATTTGCAACTCGAGAGCAATTTGATCGGTAGAAAATACATCTGGAAGCTATACGCATGTCGAATTGCATTGCACTTCGTTGAGCTGGTAAAAATAATTAGATTGTAGTGCAGGTGAGAGGTGTGCAGAGGAGTTGCAGCAGCAGCAGCAGCAGCACCAGAGAGAGTGAAGAGAGCCGCAGTCTATATACGTATATTCGAAACGAGAATAGAGGAGTTGCAGCAGCAGCAGCAGCAGCACCAGAGAGAGTGAAGAGAGCCGCAGTCTATATACGTATATTCGAAACGAGAATAGGTTGGAAGAGAAGGTTTAAATTAATTTTATCGCTTTAATGAGCTCGCTTTTCCGGGTGCAAGGCACCCGCATGAATAGGTTGGAAGAGAAGGTTTAAATTAATTTTATCGCTTTAATGAGCTCGCTTTTCCGGGTGCAAGGCACCCGCAGCTGCCCTGCAGTCGGCACGAGAGTTTTTTTCCAATTAATAACGGCGGCAAAACCTCGACCCAAGTAAACTAGTTTTCTGCATCGGTCGTAATAGACGTAGACGAGTTATGGTGTTTCTCGCCTATAAATATCAGCCGTTTTTTTAATATCATCAGTCGACAAAATTAAAAAAAATAATCCTAAAGAAATTTACTTGAAAAAAATTTTTTTTCCTCATTAATAAACCCTCCATTTCAACGCTATAAACACAAAATTTTAACAATAATTTATAAACCTTGAAAAAATTAATTTCAAACTTAAAAAAATTATTTCTAACTAAAAAAACATTTAATAATATTCTTTAAAAATATTAAAAATTCAATTTTAATACAAAAAATTTTTTATTTTTATTTTTTAACAAATTTAATAGTTAAATTGAATGTAAAAAAAACTTTTTTTTCATCGATAAACACATTTTTCAATCGCTTTTTTTCATTTTATAGAAATTTTTTTATGCTTATTGATGAAATAAAAAAAAAAATTTCAGTGTCAACACACGGATTTTTGTGAAAAAAATACTCGATAAATATAATTCGGATAACATTTGTTGAGTAAACTGAGTAAATAAAAAATTCGAGAGGGAGTATAAAAAGTTTATATAAGCTAAAAAAAAATGAAAACTAAACAAATAATTTTTTTTCGGAAACAAATTTACTTTTCAATGTATCTGCCATATTTGTATCCAACACTCGAGAGTTCTAGAGTGGATTACAAGCTTGCCTGAGTTTGTGAGACCACATAAAGGACTTCTCCGTGACACAATACACTGCGCTGAAACTCCTCTTTCCTCTGCAGCCAGTCAGAGAGTGATACATTGCACAGTCGCGAAATTGACAACACACTACTCTGATTCAGCGTCTACCTAGGTCGACACATGTAACCACAAGAGTGGATTGCAGTAATTAATTAAGTAATTAAATAATTCCTTGATCAGTAAAAGTTTTCCTCTTAATCACATTTCCCCACGGGCACTATAATAAATCAGTAGATTTTTCACACTCAACGAAGCAAGAAAAATCGTTAAAATCAACTTGCAGCGATGATGGAAAAATTAATTAATAAATTAAAAAAAATTTATCTGACAATTGAATGTTGCCAAGAAACATCTCTTCTACAATTAAAAAAGATTATTTCATTGAAAAAATAATTTTATCACGTCGATATTTGTTAAAAAAAAATTTTTTTGAAATTATTGCTTGAAAATATTTGCAACTGAAAAAAAAATTTTATTCTATTGTGTCTATGATGACACCTATATATAATTTTTTTTATTCTTCATAATTGGAAAATTGTTTAATAAAAATTTGAATTATAACACTATTTTAGTGTTTTAGTATGTGAATTTTAGTATTGTACTATTTTCAGTATAAAAAAACTGACTATTTTTGTTTTTTGTGTCTCGTATTAAAAAAAATCATAGTTTATCATGTTTTAAAGGTCGCTCAAGAATTTTTAAATTTGCAAAAATGTTCAAAATGTGATTATAAACAATTTTTTTTTTTTTTTCTATTTTCGCACCACCTCTTTGTGACAATCAACATTAAAACGTTGCATGTGTTAATTTTTTTTATTTTGTGAGATATTTTACATCACAGAAAAATTGAGACTTAATATTATTTCGAAGAAATCGTTTGAGAACATCAAAATCGCAATGTAAAATTAATATTTTGAACTAAAATTTTGTATAATTTATTTATATATGTCAAAAAATTTATTATAGTGAAGACAGGAAAGAAAAATTTTTTACAATCACATTTTGAGTTTTTTTTTTTTTGAGAAATTTCAAAATTTGTGAGCGACTTCTAAAAATTTTTGTATCTGGCTCGTTTTGATACGAGACCCGAAAAATAATAATAGTCGATTTTTTTGGACTATACTAATATTTACCATTAAACTACTATTTAACTATTAAAATGTACTATTTTACTATTTTTTTTACTATTCTACTATTTTAATACATTGAATGGTACTATAACACTATTATTCGATTGTGAAATTTTACTTTTACTATTTAATTATTATTACTATTAAACTATTATTTGATATTTTAGGAATTTTTTCAATTATGCATAAATTTTTATAGTTAAATTTGGAATAATTCCATTTTTTTGGGTTGAAAATTCTTAATTATTTTAAGTGATTTCTAATTCAATAAATTATTTTTCATCATAGTAGATGAAAATACTCTACTATAGCCAAGATGTACCCATAATACATTCAAGTGTTTGGGATAATCTTATAAACTCAAAACTCCTCGGCTCTTGTTTTGTCTTCCGCCTCAATGTGACCACAAACTTGCTGTTTCATTATTCACGTCTTGAGCACGCAAATAAGCGCTATAAGTCGACTTAAATGAATTTTTAATTTTTATCACAAAACATAATCAAAATCTATAAAAAATTATAATCAGGATTTATCATAATTTTTTTTTTCATTTTTTAAACTTTATCTAAAAATTCAAAATTCGTTTTCTCGTCAAAATTTTCTCCATTTAATACCCGAAAATATTTGAATCAATATATCACGTGACTAAAATAAAAAAGACGCGTATTTGCAAAATATTTCTGTTTAAAATCAAAATATCTTCTAAACTATTGAAGATAAAATTTTTTATGAAAAAATCTTTTTTATAAATAATTTTATTAGCTACAAAAAATTATATTAACAAAATTTCTCTAACTCGTATCTTTATTAAGATATTAACAATTAAAAAAGTCTTCATTCTTTAGTATTACACTTTTTTCGTTTTAGCCATATATGCAATAATATATTTACAAGGTTTTTTTTAGAATAAAAAAAATTTTTTTATTGAAAAAAAAATATTAATATAATTTGTATTAAATGAAATTAAGTCGTGCATATGATTTTCAAGCATTTCTTGCAGAAACAAAAATGAAATTCAGTATAAAAAGAAAATGACGAAAATTCTACGAATAAATTGTACTTTTTACCGAGGCTTTTAATACGCTCGCGTTACGCTACCGACCGCATAATAAATGAACATCTTTCTCTTTCACTGCGCCACTACTATAACTGTCTCGATTTTTTTTTGCTCTGATTTTTTTTTCTGTTACAGCAAAAATAATAATGAAAAATTCCAGGGTGTGAGCATAAATTGCAAACTGCTGTTTTTATAAGATTTTTTTTAATTTTCATATTCAAAAAATAATTAAAATCAATTAATAATATCTAACTAAAATTAATTTAATTGCAGATAATATTTTTTTTTTTTATTTCAAGTATATAAAAAATTTTAATAGTAATATTATATTGAATATATATAAAATAAAGGGAATTATTCAAATGGAGATAAAGTTTTCTGAAAACAAGCGAAAAACTTTTCAAACGTCACAAAAAACATATGTTGGTAAAAAGGAAACAAAAAATAAATTGTGTTTATATAGCGAAGAAAAATGTTGTTTATTCCAGCATCTCTTAGTCACTCAAGTTTTTTTTATCTTTTTTTGTGTCGTGTCGTATTCTCATAATGGAATATACAAGATTCATCGTGTCACCGAGTTTGGCGTAACGATTTTCAACAACTTTTCTGACAGGTATTTTCTCAAACAACCTTATAGAAAACAAAAAAAAAGACAACTTTTTTAATAAAAAGGGAAGAAAAAAATTCTACAAGCGAAAAAAAAAAAACTAAAAATACATATTTTAAGTATAAACTATAACCCCTTGACCTCTTTTATAATTTTTTTATACCTTACATAATTATTTAATTATAAACAATTTTTATTTTTCAAAAAAACTTACATACAAAATTATCTTGCTTTTTTTAAATCAAAATATCTTCTAAACTATTAAAGATACAAATTTTTGTTGTACAATCTTTTTTATAGAAAATTTTATTAGCTACAAAAAAGGTCTCTAATAAAATTTATCTAACTTGCATTCTTATCAAGATATCAGCAAGTAAAAAAAATCTGAATTTTTTAATAATACGTCTTTTCGATTTTAAACACTCGATATTATCTGAATAAAATGTTAAATTAAAAAATTTTAATATTTTTAAGTATTTTCTGAAATATTTAATTGAAATTGTAACTTTTTAAAGATTAAAAATTGAAGAAAAGTCGATTAAGATAAATTATTCCTCAATACATTGGATGAAAAAAAAATTTTTTACTCTAAATATTTAATAAAAAACGGTAAATAAATTTAAAAAAATTCTGATGTAGGGTTGCATCTCGTGAGTGAATATTTGTGTCAGTCATTAGCAATCACGAGAAAACCGCGAGTACAAATCGATTGTGTAAATCTGCACAAGTCCACGTGATAATACACACAGACCAGCAGTTTCCTCTGTGGTTTATAATTCTAGAACTGGAGATCAATCGCTTTACCTCGCGTCAATAAACCTCCTCTCATATGATCCTTGACTATTTATAATCACACAAAATTTCAACTATTCGATAATTTAAAAAATTCTTGGTTTAATCGTAAAATTTAAAAAAAAAAACACAAAAATATGCGATATTGAGGAACATTGATTAATTAGGTTATAGAACCAATGCAAAGCTAATTTATACCCGATTAATTAGTTGAATGGTTGCATTGATGATGATTTTAGTGAATACACACGAGTTTGATTATTCTATTGATCAAATATTTTCATTGATCTCGCTGAGTCGAATATATGTCTGGTGGTATATTCAGAAATAATCCAACTCGTTGAAAAACCTTCATTACAACTCGTAGGATTAGAATATTAATTTATCGATGCAGAACATGACATTTTTTTTCAAATTCTTACAGATGAAAAATTTTAAAACCCTTTAAATTGAATTTTATCAATTTATCTATTTTTTAATCAATTGTAATATAGTGATTCTTGATTATTTAAATAATATAAGTATTTATTAAGTATTTAATACAGTTGAAGAATTTAAATGGAATCAGATAAAATTATAATTAGTTTCTAAAAGCAAACGGATGAATCAACAAAAAGTTGAGACTTTTACTTGATGATATCTTGATAAGGATGAGAGATTAAAAAATTTTGATAAGAATCTTTTTTATAGATAATAAAATTTTCTAAAAAAAAGATCGTATAACAAAAATTTGTATCTTTAATAGTTTAGAAGATATTTGGATTTAAAACAGCAAGATAATTTTTTATATACTTTCTTGTGAATTTTTAAACATGATGATATATGTGCTGATATCTTGATAAGGATAGGAGATAGATGAATTTTGTTAGATATCTTTTTTGTAGCTGATAAAATTCTCTACAAGAAATATATTTTGTAAAAAATTCCTATTTTAAATAGTTTAGAAGATATTTTGATTTAAAATAGTAAAGTAATTTTTTCTATACTCTTTTTTTTAGCTTTAGATTCGTAATGACTTTAAAAACCAAATTTATGTTGTAATTCGAGTAATAATATGTTTTTTCGATGTAATTTTTCAATATTTTGATTTTTAAATGCTCAAAATTGGTTTAATCAATGCTAAAAAAAAAAATCTGTTTTCTGAAGAAAAAAAAATATCTTTTTTTGATAAATAATTTTTTTTTTTTTTTCAAAACTAAACGATACTAGAATTTCTCTTTTAAAAATTCAAATTATAAAAATGGTAATTAAAAACATATAGTGGATGGAAAAAAAATTTTTTTTTTCATTGAAAAAACCAATTTTTCATTTTTTAAGATGGATTAAAAATTAATAATTTCAACGGGCAACTATTCTAAGTTGTAAATCTTGTCGTGAAAAAGAGGTCGTGTGAAATGAGGCTCCTCAAAGTTGATAGTGGCATCGGTCTATGGGAGCTACTGCGACTTTGAAAGTTCGCCGGTACATCTCGATCGAATTTTGACCGGGTATATGATGCACAGCCCGTCTATGTAGCAAATAAATGGCGGGACGCGCGCAAAAGGGACCCGTGGATACATAATGCAAACAGTTTGGGGCCAAGCCCCGCAGTCACAAGTTTAACTTAGTTTGCTACATAGCTTGGGGTAATTGCATTTACTCCAACGTCTATGGCGCATTCTGCAGAGCGAACTATCATCGACGCCTCCTCCGTGCTATAAATGAAGATTTCCCGAAAACTCTCTTCGAGAGTCCGAGGGGCTTCCACAACGACACGTTCGTCGCATCGCCGGGGCCTTTCAAGACTCAAAACTTGCCATTTAGTTAAATTTACTGTAAAACTTAGTAATAATACTAATTTCACAGTCTTTACTATATTTCTACTAATTTATTTATTTATTTTTTCATTTTTTCAACTAATAAGAAAATCATATTCTTTTTCATTATAAACAATTAATTTTTTTTAAATAATTTATAATTAAACAATATAATTATTTAATGATTATGTTGAGAAAAATTTTTTAGGACATTTGGTTGTCTGAAAAAATTTTAAAGAACTTTCCCTTGACGATTTAGTGATTTTTGTGTTTTTTTTTTTGAGTTTTTCACTGATAACACGATAAATAAAGCAGGTAGCGAAAAATTTTATATATGATAAATGATTGAAAATATGATATTCTACACAAAGTTTTGAATAAATTTTTTTGTATCTCTTTTTGTTTTTTAGATATAATAGATTTTAAAAAATTTTGTTTTTTCAAAAAATCTCAAAAACTAAGCAAAATACTGAAAAACTGTATTCGATATTTTTTATTGGAAAAAAAATTTACTATCTTTTATTATCCATAACATTTTTCATGATCTCACTTATTTATCGAGTTATCATCAAAAAAATTGAAAAAATCACAAAAATCGTTAATATTTCAGAGGTAAATTCTTTTTTTTTTATTTAATGAAACCAAAAAAATATTTTCTCAACATCAAACATCACAAAGTGCATTAATAAAGTCAACTTAATTAAAAAAAATTCAATTTAACTAAAAAAAAAAGAAAATTACTTTTTTGGCTGACCTAAAATACGTTATTCTACTTAAAAATCGTATAAAAACAGTTATAACGCAATTTAACAAATTTTTCCTACCCTATTTAATTCTTAGTCACTTAAATATAATAACAACAATTTATCCAACTAAAAAAAAATTTTTTGTAATAAAAATTTTTTATTTCCATCATTGAATGATCAAAATTTACATAAATCAATAATATAAATCTATTTATTATTAAAAACTAAACATTTTAAATTACAAAATAAGAAATAAAAATAAAAAATTATAACATTAAAATGCCTGTAATAAATTAATTAATTTATTAAAAAAAAATTTTCTTTCTTCAATTTTCGCATGAATAATTTATTTATTTAAATATATTCCAGTATAAATATATTATTGAGATTTTTATAAAAGTAACAATACATTTGTATTGAACAGAGAGAAAATAATTTTGCACCAGGTCTCTTTCCACTTTTGCATTCTGTGCGCTTAAACGTTGCAGAACGGTTTTCCCTATTACGTCTCTCTAATTGGAGGTTCGTTAATGCAACCAGTTACGTTCTACATTGAGCTTACACAGGGGAGTTATTTCCGCTTTATTGCCCTTCGATTAACTCTGCCACATTTTTATTCTCCATGAATGAATACTAATTTTTTAATTCCATTGTTGTTTTCCAATGATTCGAAATGAGAAATTACGATGCTGCAGCATTGACGACGATGACGCAGGTGCTCCTATTAAATTCATTCATGCTGAAATTAGTTGAATCTACTTATATTAGTATAGAAACTCTGAATGCCCAGCTAACGAAGATATATTCTTCTCTTTATTCTTCTGCGCTCTCTGACAATTAATTTCTTATAAACGCCTCGACGACTCGTTGGAAAATATCGAGTCCGGTAATTAAAACGTCTTTTGTTTCAGAAAATCTACCCACAAGGATTTTATTCACTACTGAGACCATGTTCCTGGCATTCAATTTCAATCTCTGCATCTCATTGCTGAAATTTTGAGCGTCATGAATTTTTTTTTCCCATTTTCCATAGAAATTCTGTCGGAAAAATTTTACAATTTATTGAAAAATATTCTCACGATAATTTACAATTTGTTAAACAGTTGAATATAAGGGGAAAAGACTTTTTTTTAATAGGAACATAATTGGAAATGATAAACTGTGTAGATTAAAAAAATTTAGGACAGTGAAATTCGAAAAGAAAAAATTTTTTTATCGCCGTTTTTACGTGTTTTTGATGTTTTAAAAAATACCCCGGCTTAGAATATCATTGAAATGCCCAACTCAATATTTTTTATGATCCTGTCTGAAGAATAAAAAAGGCTATACACTTGTACCTGCGTCCCAGTCAATATTTACCCCTAAAAATCGTCATTTTCACTTGTTTTTGACATTTTAAAAAATACCTAGATTACTACCTAGGCTAGAAATATTATTGGAATACCCTACTCAATATTTTTTCTGCTCTTTTTTGACCCTATCTTAAGGATCCAAAACTTTATACACCTGTACCGACGCTCCAGTTAATGTTAAACCCAAAAAATCATCATTTTCATGTGTTTTTGGCGTTTAAAAAAATACCCCAGCTTGGAATCACGTGCAAATACCGAACTCGATACTTTCTCCACCTTTTCTTGACTTTATCTAAGGGATAAAAAACTTTGTACTCCTATACCTGCGCTCCAGTCAAAGTTTACCCCTAGAAATCGTCGTTTTCAATTGTTTCTGACGTTTTAAAAAATACCCCGGCTCTGAATATCATTAAAATACGCTTCTCAATTTTTTTCCTACCCTTTTATGACCGTATCTGAAGGATGTAAGAAGTTATACACTTGTACCAACGCCCCAGTCCAAGTTTATCCCTAAAAATGATCATTTTCACGTGTTTTTGACGTTTTAAAAAATACCTTGACTCAAAATATCATTGGAATGCCCAACTAAATATTTTTTCTACCCTTCTATGACCCTATCTAAAGAATAAAAAAGTTTGTACAATTCTACCTACCCCCAGTGAAAATTTACCCATAAAAATTGTCATTTCGTTGTTAAAGTTTTTTTGTAGTTGGATAATTTTTTATTTGTGAAGTGAAAAAAAATTTTTCCTATACAAAAATATTATTTTCAATCCTTTTTTATCGATACAAACATTCACACAGTCCATGTATTTACATAGATAAATAAAAAAAAGACTGTGCGAGTGTGTGTCGCAAGCTACACATGCACTCAACCGTGAAAGCATTCCGCAGAGATAAGAGAAAAACGACGCGATAGTAACTTGCGGGTGAAATGGAGAGGAGGGGCTACTATATGAATACAGCGACACCTAGCAAGAGCTACTTGCGCAAATGTCAGGGTGCCCAAGGGAGCATACAAGAGACCACACGCAACCGTGCTCAGCAAATGTTTCGAATTCTTATAGTCGAGTCTGCTTTAACTCTTGGGACACGTCGTCGTACGTTGTCGGGGGTTAATAAAAGTCTCGTTTCCCGCTCGAGCAGCTGGGCTCGTGCTCTCAAATCGCCCCGAATAATTCGATACTCGTATCACCCGTTGGTGACAATTTTTTTTTCCCCCGGAATTCTCAATCACCTGCAAAAGTTTGCCAAACCCCAATGAGTTCGCCCCGAGGGTTGACTTTCCATTTTTATCGGCTTGCAATATATGTATTTCAACTGCCTCCCTGTCTGCCATATGGCTGATATTACCACGCGTTTATATGAATTTTTACAAGATTTTACGTTTGATTGCATTTTCAATATTTCTAAGAAACAATTTTCCATCAGCTGAAAATTCAGATAAAATCTAGATATATAGGAAAATCCTAAATCTTTGTTCGGAGCTGGTGTTTCAGGCATTCATGATATAATTACATGGAATCTGCACCATTCGACGCAGAACGTTAAGGGTATTTTTTTTTTAAAGCATTTAATACTCGTAATATTTTGTTATAAAATATAAAATATGACGATATTTCTTCTACAGTTAATCTAGAGTCTATAAAACACCCAAAAAAAAATTCTCAACCCCCTAGTGCCGTTTTAAAGACTATTGCGCACCCTCAAAGCTAAAATTTATGGGAAATAGTTATGAAAAATGGTGTTAAATGTTTTGTTTAACGATGATATTTTTTCTACAGTTAGTTTAGAGTTCAAAAAACATCCGAAAAAATTTACAACCCCCTAGCATCCTTTAAAGACCATCGGACACCCCATATATCTCAAATTCATGGGAAATAATTATGAAAAATGGTGTTAAATGTTTTGTTTAACGATGATATTTTTTTTTTACAGTTAGTTTAGAGTGCAAAAAATACTCGAAAAAAAATCAGCAACATCCTGGCGTCGTTTTTAACTATAAATCACAAAAAAACTCTTACATACTAGTATAAATGTTAAATAGATAAAACATCTTTTTTAATCATTTTTAATTGCATTTTCTATTATCTACGAAGTTTTTCGTTGAATTACCTAAAAATCAAAATTTTTGACAATTACTGTCTAAAAAATGTTTTTTGCATGAAAAAATTATTTACCAATTTTTTTTCTAATAAACGTAGTTTTTGAAATATTTTGAAAAATTTTATTTATTCAAATATCTCAAAGATCATTTTTAAACCATCGAAAATCGAATATGTTCAAATTTTCATCCATAAATTAATAAAGAATATTTTAAAATAAAATTTTTTTTCATTAAACTATACCCCCTTAGCGAAAAAATACTGCACGCGTTATGCAGAGTCTATGTATATACGTGAAAGTGGATTCTTAAGGTCGTTGAATAATCACCGACGGGGTGTCGGCAAAAAAAAAATTATGAAGTGAAGAAAAATGTTCGTCTACCCTGTGTGCTTGTAGCTCGTGCACGTATGCAGCATGAAGAGTCAAGCACTCTTTAATTTAGTGAGCGAAGGAATGCTTACGACGTCGACGCGACGCCGACGACGACACTGGAATTCATGGCTCCAAAAATTCCAGTTTTAAGACGAAAAAAAATTGAAATTAATAATAAACCACACAAACAAACCTTCTTAAACCTGATAAAAATAATATATTTTCATATACATTATAAAAAATTTGTTTTTTAATTAAATTCATAATCATCATCTCACTCAAAAGGGCATCATCGACTTTATATCGGTATCTAAAGAAAAATTAAAATCAAAAAATTATTTTCTAAAATTAATAGGATTCTAAAATCCTAATTTTTTCTGTAAAAATACTCGATTGTTTCGTGCCATTCATTTTTATGAATTTAAATGACTAAATAATTTTTTTAAATTAAAATAAAGTATTTATTTTTTATCGGAATTTATTTTGCCAGTTACTTAGAGAGTGGTTTTCAATAAATAAAGTATAAAAAAAAATCCTACAACACGAAAACATCGGTAATCCGAGCGGATTTGATCGGATAAACAAATGCTCGAGTGCACTGACGCACGATGCGGTCAATTCGTCGAGTACAAACACGTCAAATAGCTACACAGGGCTGTAATTTGACCTCCTTACATACCAGCACTGGCTTTGACACAAAGACACGACGGCGATCGAGCGTTGAAACTATTTAAATCATTTTAAAAATGAAATAAAAAGATAAGTGGTTAAATGTAAGGGAAATTGTCCCTTAGATGGTGGCACTCGATAAAAAAGTTTCCCTGTTGTTGGCAAGGCAGAAATCGCGCTGATGTCTCGCGGACTCGTCGAACGATCGTCAAATAATCAGTGGTATTGTTTTGTTTTCGCGACAGAGTTTGCGTACTCGACAATAGTCATGTGTGGTTTTCTCGCAGGGTGAAAAAAAAAATATTGCGAGTCAGACGGCAGGTGGAACAATGCCAAGAGATGGGCGACAGCCGGTTTAATTAAACGCATCGTCAGTCTCGTGTGTTTCTGCACACGCACCATGTGCACGCGTATTTTATTTACTCGCTCGCTCAGCGCATTGTTCTTTCATTCTCACAGATAATAGTCACATATACAGTGCACGTGTGCGCGCATGATAGATTGAAGAATAGGAATGAATTGAAAAGCTGTGTTTCTCATATATGCCACTATCAGAACTCGAATAATTACAATACATCCTGAGAAAAAATTTTTTTATTGATTTTCGTTTTTTTCGATTATAATTATTGAAAAATTTTTTTTTTAATCGTATT
Organism: Macrocentrus cingulum; assembly: GCA_002156465.1. Lineage (NCBI taxonomy): Eukaryota > Metazoa > Arthropoda > Insecta > Hymenoptera > Braconidae > Macrocentrus > Macrocentrus cingulum. Next base: position 37,940 of record MVJL01006452.1, on the reverse strand, counting down.
TCATAAAAAATTGTTAAGTAAAAATGTAAATTATAAATAAAATACAGCTATACTTTGTTATGAAATACAAAAAAAAAATTCTATATATGTTTATTTTGAGGTTTTAGTTTTTTTTTTTTTTACGTTGAAAATAATGATTTTAGATTTTTTGAGTGGATTTAATGCTTTTTTGCCTCGTTTTTTGTATGAAAAAATTTTTTTTTTAAGATTTTAATTTGTTTTTTATTGATTATTATTAATATTTATTTATATTTTTAGTGTTGGAAATGTCGAAAAAGCATGTAAACGGGTAGTTATAGTAGTTTTACGTTTTTTTAAGTAGTATAACCTATTTTAAGTCAGGCAAAAAGAGTAATTTACTGTTTTTGAATTGAATTAAATATTAAAAATAAGTTTTTGTGATTATTAATGTTAGATACACTTAATGCTAAATAGTTATTATTAGTAAAAAAATTTTTTTAAGTTGTTTTTTATCAAAATTAAAAAAAAAAAATACTTAATGTGGAAATTTTTGTTTTTTTGTGATTTCTCTGATTTTTCAACGATAACTCGGTAAATAAACAAAATAACAATAAAATTTATAGATGTTAAAAAATGTAAATTTTTATTTATTATAAAAATTATACAATACATTTTTTTGGAATTTAGCCTCATTTTTGAGATATTTTAAAAAATAAAAATTTTCAAAAAACTATTTCGAGAACAGAGATAGTTAAAAAAAATTTTACCTCAATTTTTTTCTAGATAATTAAATCCTGAATTATTTAACTTATCAATTATTAATGTCAAATTGTTTAAATTATTTCATGTTAATTTTAATGTATAGAATATTGTGGTATTGAGTAGTAAAATAAATTTTAAAATTGTTGAAAGAATAAGAATGGAGTGAAACCGCGATGTTTATTCAATCTTTTCCATGCGAATTGCAATATATATGATGCATTGGCAAATTTGCAAGTGCTAGAGTGAAAGAAAAAGGAAATACATTGCAAATGCACGCTTCGATTTCGCGCGTTCGCGAGTATTTGATAGCGTGCACTCAGGAGTATATATGTGTGCAATCAAATTCAAGTTTATTCCTTGTGCATTAGTTGGATATCTCATTTATTATTCACGTATTGGAAAGATTTCATATCGCGATATTTGCGATTTTATTCATCAGATACATTTAAATATCGATAAAAAAATTATGTATCAAAATATATATGATTGTCAATACCTGTTTCTATTGCAAAAAAACAATAAAAATCTTTTCTCATGGGTAAAAAAAAAATTTCAATTTTTTCTTTCCCCAAAATGAGTGTAAATTTATTTTAAAATAATTTAAATTTAATTTTTCTACTTTTTTGAACACTAAAAATAAAAAATTAACAAACAAACAAAATTTTTGATTGAGAATAACAATTTTTTTCTATTTCAAATCGAAATTTCTTACAAAAAAAAATTTTTTTCTAGTTTTTTATGTCCTCAGAGGGTAGGGTAAATGTACCAGTTTCTGACCAGGTACCAATTTATGACCACTGATGGCACTTGAATTGACAGAATAAAAAAAATACGGCTTTTTTAGATAATAAAAAAAATACTGATTTATTGTAAATTTTGTGCGGGAGACGCGTGTATCATTGTACAGACGAGTGGATAGTTGTAAGAATCGGAAATTAATTACTAAGTACGTGTACTAGCCGAAATCGGTGATTAACTGGAACATGTGCATTACAAACGGCGTTTCACCGGTTGATGACCGGCTCAAGTTCACCTAACCTCAAACACTCGTTTACGATTGAGTCAAAACAAACGAAATTCACTCTATACTATTCCTATAAAGTGACTCTTTAGGTTAATTATCGATTAGTTAAAATAATTTCAATGACTGAAAACTTATAACTTATTCCTTTGCACAGTTTATTAATAATATTTGTTGAGCGGTCATCAACTGAAACAGTGCCGGTCATTAATTCGTGATGACCGGTCATTAACTGGTGTTTTTTACTAACGCGACATTTCTTTAGATTTTTGTGTTATTGCTATTTTTTAACTGTTAAAAAAAATTATAAATCGAAAATATAATGTTCAAATGATATAATTGAGGAGAAAAAAATGTTTTTCTGATGAAAAAAAAATTATTTAAATGTAAAAAAATAATCTACTGATTGAAAACACACAAGTTTTCTCCGCTTAAAGATAATTAAATATTCTAAAGCTTTTTTTTATTAAAAAAAAAATATTAAAATGAACATTTTTAATTAACTGAAAAAAAAAATTATCAAATCCTTCATTTCCTCCACATCAAAGCCAACATATTTTTCTGAACATACTTAAATAAAATTTCTCGCGACATATGCGGGAAAAAAAATTCACTCTCTCTCTCTCTCTCTCTCGAAATTCTCTATTTATTATTCCATCTCGCTACAACAAACTATATTTTCACATGGCCACATCCGAATGAAAAAACTCGCACTTGTTTATTAACACGATTTTACTCCTGACACAAGAAGAAAAAAAAATATCCCATCACGCAGTGCTGACAAAACTCGGGATAAACAAACTCGTATATATAGGGAAAAAAACCCGCAAACAAAAATAAATTCAAACCTTGATGCGAAAAAAAAAATTCTCTAAACCAAGTCAAACACAAAAAGGGTTTTACGTATATCCTGTGCATTGAAATATTTCCAAAGCGAGAGAATTAAACAACAAAAAAAGGAAATAAAAAATTCTAGCGAGGAAAAAATAACGAATAAAAAAAAGTTTCTCTTTTCTATCTTTATAAATACGTTTTTTCCTCGTTTTTTTTTTTGCTCCCTCCACAGTCCCAACTTTTCCATGCACCCCGTCCCGCTGTACCGCGGACTTGGCGAAATTTATTCGTCTGCACAGCCCCTTAAATCACAGTGTATATCCTCAACCCTTGCCTATGCACGCTAGTGCATATTTTATTTTCAAAGCTGCATTGACAATTTGCAGTGGCGTTATGCAAATGCTCCGTCACGTATTCCCCGTCGCGCCCTTGTTCTCCAACACGATGGTGAGAAAAAAAAATCTCCGCGGAGAAGCTTTGTCTTGTTGATCCTGATGCAGGGGGCAAGTATTGTCATCAGTTGGATATCTCCGCTGATTTGATGGGTGATTTTTTTATTTTTTTTTTTTTTTCATCCCCTGAGATGCCTGTGCCATTTCTCAGTTTGATGTTTGATGAGTTGCGGGATTATTTATTGGTTTTTTTTTCATTGAATTGATTTTTTTACTTCGAACTTGAAGAAAAAAATATATAAAATTTTTTATTTTTCTTCAAAACATGGTAAAGACTTCTTAAGAATTTTTTTTTTTTTTCTGTCCATGACAAAAGTTTTTAACAAATTTTTTTTTTTTATAAAAAAGTTGTAAACAAAATATTAAATCAAATTTTTCTTCCGTGCTATAGAATGTTGGAAAAAATTTTTTTGTTATAGATAAAATAACAATTAATTGAAGAAAACATTTTTTTTTGCAAAAAAGTTGTGGTTTTTAATTTTTTTTGAGTAAAGTTGGAAAAAAAAATTTTTCAACCCTTTTTATCTCATAATTAAAATTCTGTATAAGTCTTCTTTCGGTTATAACTCGGAAAGTAATTGAAATATGAAAAATATTGTCTCCATTCATTTTGTAGAAAATTTAATTATCTTTAAAAATGATATGATTAATTTTTCTTGTATCATGCATATTTTCTGAGTTATTACAGAAAAACTGTAGATTAAGTATGTTTTTTGGTATGAAAGTAAAAATTAACTAAATTTTCTTTTATTTATAACTCATAAACAAAATAAGATATGAAAAACTTTAATGATTTTCTACAAGTTATATCATATAAACTACAATCAAATTTTGCTCCCATTAGCTAATAAATTCAAAAAACAACGATAACTTGCCCTAAATTGAAAAACGCAATTCGGCCTCACCCGAGATGTAGGGTAAATTTCATTTGTATAGGTTTGATCTACATTTAGAACGATTGAAAATGCAGAAAAATAAAAATGTAGTAGTTCATTTTAAAGATAATTTCGTAAGCTACCAGATTCTACTCTAGAAAATAAGCTATCTGTTATTATTCGCTAGCTATTCCGAAACGAAGTGACGATAATAGCGTTTTTAACGATTTTCGAAATTTAAAATGGTCACCATTTCTAAACTAACTGACCGATATGGCTCAAATTCGAACTCGTTCAAGGTAGTGACCCAAATAATAGGTGTACAAAATTTCATCAAGATCAGTTGATTACTTTGGCAGCTATTGTGATGACAAGCTTGGGTTATATTACGTATATATAAATATGTAAATACATACATATACAAATTTTTTGACCACTACTATTTTTTAACTCTAATCGACTAATTGAAACATATAATGATAAATTCAGGTGAAAATTCTACCATGAGGACAAATGCAATAGCTAGATTTATGAATAATCCACCTAAAAATTCTGCTACCATATTCGACTGCTTCCATATTCGACTGTCCACAGCGTGTGGATAGGTCCTCCCATCAATTTCAACTATTTATTCACATAATTAATAAATTGTTAAAATTCCACGCGGGTTTAACACCCCTAACTGACCGAAAATAAAACAAAAATTGATCCTACTTATGCTATTCGATGTATTTCTAACTTCTTGATACGAAAAAGTCAGTAGATTCATCGGAAAGATTCACGCACAAGCGATAACACGAAGAAATCAATTCCACGCGGGTGGAACACCCCCAAAATATAGAAAATTCATTAAAATCAATATAAAAAATATCTGCTTCCATATTCGTCTGTCGACAGCGTGTGGATAGGTCCTCCAATCATTATCAACTATTTATTTACATAATTACTAAAATATTGAAATCCACGCCGGGTAGAACACCCCTAAAAAATAGAAAATTAATTAAAATCAATATAAAAAAATTTCAACTATTTATTTACATAATTACTAAAATATTGAAATCCACGCCGGGTAGAACACCCCTAAAAAATAGAAAATTAATTAAAATCAATATAAAAAAATTCTGCTTCCATATTGGACTGTCCACAGCGTGTGGATAGGTCCTCCCATCAATTTCAGCTATTTATTCACATAATTAATAAATTATCAAAATTCCACCCGGGTGGAACACCCCTCACTGACCGAGAATAAAACAAAAATTGATCCTACTTATGCCATTCGATGTATTTCGACCTTCTTGATACAAAAAAGTCAGTAGATTCATCGGAAAGATTCACGCACAAGCGATAACACGAAGAAACCAATTCCACGCGGGTGGAACACCTCAAAAAAATAGAAAATCGATAAAAGTCAATATAAAAAATATCTGCTTCCATATTCGACTGTCCACAGCGTGTGGATAGGTCCTCCCATCAATTTCAACTATTTATTCACATACTTAATAAATTGTTAAAATTCCACGCGGGTTTAACACCCCTAACTGACCGAAAATAAAACAAAAATTGATCCTACTTATGCTATTCGATGTATTTCGAACTTCTTGATACGAAAAAGTCAGTAGATTCATCGGAAAGATTCACGCACAAGCGATAATACGAAGAAATCAATTCCACGCGGGTGGAACACCCCCAAAAAATAGAAAATTCATTAAAATCAATATAAAAAAATTCTGCTTCCATATTCGACTGTCGAAATCAAAATTCCATGCCGGTGGGACACCCCTAAAAAATAATAAACGCCATTCAGCCTTACCCGAGATGTAGTGTAGATTTCATTTGTATAGGTTGAATCTACATTAAAAACGATTAAAAATGCAGAAAATAAAAATGTAGCAAGTCATTTCAATGATAATTTCGTAAGCTACCAGATGCTACTTAAAAAAAATGAGCTATCTGTTATCATTTGCAAGCTATTACGAAAAGAAGTCACGATAATAGCGTTTTTAACGATTTTCGAAATTTTAAATGGTTACCATTTCTAAACTAACTGACTCATATGGCTTAAATTCGAACTCGTTCAAGGTCGTGACCCAAATAATAATCGTATAAATTTTTTTATACAATGTATTATAATTTTAGAAACTTCGATATAGTGTGAAAAAAAAGTATATTGTGTTTTATGGTGACACAAGCAAAGTATACACAGTTAAAAAATTTAAATAGCCATAAAAAATATTGAATAAAGTTTAACGGAGCTTTTTATGAGCTTGTGAGGTGATGTGTTCGATGAGATATAAATATTTTAAATGGACTACATTGTCAAACTATCTCGTACAAAGTCAGTTTTTTTTTTTATGTTAAAAAATGGCAGACAAATTCCATGATTAAATTTTTCGTAAATTTCCTCCAGCATACTTTTTACTTTATAGATCTCTGTGTGTGTGTATTGGACATGCTTGCATTCGGAAAATATGTATAAAGTATCTCGAGAATGAGAAATGTAAGTATCTGCAAAGTTATGACAGGATAAATGTTGGCATTTCAGACAAAAGCATCCAACGTGAAAGCACAGTGACTTTTTGTCTCTCGAGATATATATTGTGCTCTCTCGAGAGCACACCCCAGACTCACCTGAGAGAATCTCTCTGGGTCGTAATTAACCCCTTAATCTCTTCATCAGCCCAATTAGTCGGTTCAGTGGACATAAAGAAAAATAAATAAAAAATTTCGACAACTTTAACTGAGAAAATATCATTATTCCTTCATTTCTTTATTTATTTATTTATTTTCTTTCATGTTACTTGATATATTTCATTAGAAAAAAAATTAACTTATCTCTTAAAATGCTCTAATTAATTTTTTTACCCCTTAGAAAAATTAAATAAACCTTTTAAAACACTTTTATCTAATAAAATAAAAATTCAACAGCTCTTTTTTCGGTTATAACTTGAATACTAATTGAGATATGAAAAATATTGTTGATATCTTTTTCATAGAAAATTTAATTATCTACAAATTTTGTTATATAAGTTATTCTCGAATTTTGTCATGGATTAGCTGATATATTGAAAAAAACAAAAAATAATTCCTGTTAAATTTGCAAAATTGTGGATGAAAAATTTTTTTAAGCATTAATTTTTGTTAGGGAAATTTTAATAATATAAATTAATATTATTTATAGAATTATAGAGGGCAATAATTGTATTTAATTACCGGCACTGCCTCCGGATGAAATCGGCAGATTAGTGGCCGTTGAGCATGTAAACACTTCTGGTCGATAATTCAATTGTCCATCAACTCTATTATCATGCGGAGTAACTTTGAGTGTGTACACTGGCCTCTGGCAGGCTGAGATAATTTTCAAAGTACAATTTTATGTTGAATGTTGAAGAGGCTACTCATGCATCCCTTAATTAAATTTTACAACGTTGGCATGTGAAAATTAATTACATCTATTATTAACTTTTAACATTTTTTTTTCACTCGGAATTGGAATTTTTTCCAAAAATTTCTACTTTTTTCTATATCTTTATTTGGCTGCATAAAAAAATGTATTTTTTTCATGATCAAAATTTTTTTATTTAATGGAAAGAAATTTTTTGTTTTTAAAAAAAATTATTTTTAAAATTGTTTAAATCGCTAGAATTCGAAATCCAGGAGAGACAACTCGTTCAATATATCCTTTCTTGTCACTCTTTTTAGTCAAAGTCACTGTAGGAGTGGGTTGAGGAGGGATGAGCGAGGGTGAAAAGCTTTCACGCGAGACCATAAATCGAAAGGCGGAAGAACGAAGAGCTTCCGACTTGCAGAACGCACACTTCTCCGCTGCGGTTTAACTTATTTTTATACATATGTTTTTTTTTTTCATTGACAGAATTCATGTGTCTTTCAGAAAGACAATGGACTTTTCATACAAAACAGACGTCAAAAAGTAAAATAAATTTACCAGGAGAACAATTCATCGGCTGAAAATCACGAATTTCACACTTTTTCATTCCCTTTCGAATTTATTGAAAGACTCAGGTGCAAATTCTTTCTTTTTAACTGACAAAAAAATGAAAAAAAAAAAGTTTTATCACAATTTTTCCAACAAAAAATTAATTAATAACAGTAAAAATAACTTATTATGATGAAAAATTTTATTTTTAACTGGTATTTAATTTTTTTTTTCAATCATAAAATCTGTTGTAATTTTTTCAAGACATGAAAAAAATTTTTTTTTATTAAATAAAATTTTTAATAAGATAAATGTTATTTATAGGGTAAATGTATCAGGTTATGACTAGTTTGGTGAAAAATAATTGCTATTTAAATAATTTTTCGTGTTCAAGCCTCAATGAGCGCACAATTATATCATTTGAACATTATATTTTCGATTTATAATTTTTTTTAACAGTTAAAATATAGCAATAACACAAAAATCTAAAGAAATGTCGCGTTAGTAAAAAACACCAGTTAATGACCGGTCATCGCGAATTAATGACCGGCTCTGTTCCAGTTAATGACCGCTCAACAAATATTATTAATAAACTGTGCAAAGAAATAAGTTATAAGTTTTTAGGCATTGAAATTATTTTAACTGATCGATAATTAACCTAAAGAGTCACTTTATAGGAATAATATAGAGTGAATTTCGTTTGTTTTGACTCAATCGTAAACGAGTGTTTGAGGTTAGGTGAACTTGAGCCGGTCATCAACCGGTGAAACGCCATTTGCAATGCACATGTTCCAGTTAATCACCGATTTCAGCTAGTACACGTACTTTGTAATTAATTTCCGATTCTTACAACTACCCACTTGTCTGTACAATGTTACACGCGTCTTCCGCACAAAATTTGCAATCAAATAGTATTTTTTTTTATTATCTAAAAGAGCTGTATTTTTTTTATTCTGCCAATTTACTAGTCAATAAATTGGTACCTATAGTCAAAAACTGGTACAATTACCTTACAAGTATTTAAATAAAACAATTCTTAAAGACTGACTAAAAATACTGGTAAGAAAATATGTTTTTATATTTTATTATTAAAAAGTTGATGGAAAAAATTGAAAGATTAAAATTTTATATATTTTAACGATAAAAAAAAATTTCAAATTTCCTCTTTTTCTCATATTTAACGATAATGTTCGAAAGGAATTTTTTTCAATTGAAAACTTTATTGTCATAACGAATAAAAATTTTATTCTTAATGCCATTATATAAAAGGCTTATAGATGAGAGATAAAAAATACAAAGACGAGCTTTCTTAAACATTTTTTTTTTCGTTGATATATTTACGCATGCGAATAAATTTATAATATTTTTTAAGGAGTAAAAAAGCCCAAAAGATAGCGCTCCATCGCGCCTCATTATATTTGCTACGTCGAGAGAGCTTTTTCATAATATAGAAAAGCTGCGTCTACCCCCCGACAATCTACAGGCTAAATGCTGCCCTCATCCATAAGCCCCCATAATTGTTTGTAATCTTCTTATACAAGTTCACGTCGATTCAAAGGAAATGCTCGTAATGACGGAATTCTATACGACGAAATCAATGAAAACGCGACGAGGAAATTTTTTTATATTTTATTTGTAGCCAGTAAAAATGTTTGTTATTAAAATCGTTTATTGTACTTCTCATATTTACCTGTCATCGACAATCAATGTGTTGGTTGAAATATGAAAATTTTAACGACCTCTAGAGAGAGAGAGAGAGAGAGGGAAGAAAAAATCTACAAACAATCAATTGTGCTATAAAGTTTTTTAATTAAATCGCGGAAAATTGAACGTTTATTTTCCTTTACTTTGTTATTTTATGTTAGTATTCTAACAAAAATCATGTCATTTTTGTTGGAAATATTTTTAATTAATTTTCAAGGGCGAAAAAACAATTTTTTTCAATCAACTAAACCTTTTGAGAGATTTTTTTTTCGAGGAACTGATTTTAAGCGAACTTTTTATATTGTTAATATCTTTAAATTGATTAAAGTTACGTCTTTTTTGAAAATAACCTTTTTTGTAGAGAATTTCAAGAGCTACAAAATGCTTCTTTTAAATAATTTTTATCAACTTTCCCTATGGAGATAACAGTAAACAGAAAAAATAATCAATTCAACTTTTAACTTCTCATATCGTTATAAAAGATTTTTATATTGGAAATATCTTGAAGACAATTAAAGTTATGTCATTTTTGTATATAACATTTTTTGTATAGAATTTTAAGAGCTACAAAATGCTTGTCTGTAAAAATTTTTTATTAATCGTTGTTATTGAGATAATACAAAAAAAAGAAAATGTCAAAGTAGACTTTTAACACTAAACGTTTCAATATCATTATAAAAACATTTTTATAATTTAATTTTCATTATTAAATTATGTAATTTTAAATTTCTGATGATTTTTTGAAGTGTTATGAATAAAATAGAAAAATTAAATTTCGAAAAACGAATAAACTGAACGAGATAAGAAAAATTTCATGTCTATAAAAAATTTTAGAATATCACATTTCTGCTCATCACTTTCTCCTTTATATCTCTCACGAATATAAATATATATATATATATATGCCGGGAGAAACTGTATATTATGTTGGGGTTTGAGACAGACGTTTGAGGTATATTTTATCGCGCGCTCTTTCCTGGGTGCAACGTGAGTCGATATATGATTTTTTCGCGTTGCAGACATTTATTTTCCACGCTTGAGATAGAAGTTGTGAGGTGTCCTCCAACCACCCCCCGAGGCTCGCAGACTTCTTCCGCAGATGTGAAAGCATTGGGGCGCGCGTGTGCTCGCCATCTCTGCTGAGAAAACGAATCAGTTGGTCCCCCGAGGCAACACAAACTGCTGCATCTTCGAAAGTCTTGTTCCGGCCGCAACAAAACACCGGATGCAAATCGTCGGCTTGGCTGCAAATCGATCGTCGCACGTTGCCGGAAATTGGGATGATAAAATTCGAAAATCTCACGATTTTCCAACAAATATTTAAACATTAAAATTTCGATAAATAACAATTTCATCGAATTTTTTGAATAAACAATTTTAGAAAAATATTTTTTTCACCACTAAAAAATTATTTTTTATTATAAATTTTTATTAAATACCTTTTTTCAACCAGCATAACAAGATGGTGTACAAAAAATTAAGAAAAAAAATCCGTTTTTTTTTATTTGCTAAAAAATTAAAAAAAAAATTTTATCCATTCTTAGATATAAAAAAATCGATTGTAAAAATTAAAAATCTTTAAATCGATCTCTATTTAAATACTATTTTTAATTCGATTTTTCAGAAAAATATTTTTTCACGACTAAAAAAATTATCTAACTAATCAAAAATCTATAAAAATATGTACATTAGTTCTAAATTATGTCTTTGATTGATGAGGAAGATTTTTAAGGGATTTGTCGACTGTAAGTGGAGAAATTAATTTGTAAAGTTGACTAATTAGTTGACTAAGATATCCAACTAATTTTCGGAATTTTTTTTTACTTTCCTATACAACTGAATGCCACAATGCTACCACACCGCAAAAAAAAACTCATACTTCAGTATATAACTTTAAGTGTCGTGAATAAATATTTTTTTGTATCCGTAAAACACAGTGGCAAACCAAAAATTCAAAGAAAATTTTTTTTTTTCTTGTTTCAAAAAATAAATAATCAAGAAAAAAAAACATTAATGTCACTCTTGAAGACATCAAAAAATTGTATTAAAAAATTAAAACTAATTGTCAACACTATTTCTAACATACAGACGATTTTCATGATAGTACTTTTTATTATTAATAGTGTGTAAGTCAAAATTTGAAGAAAGTCATTTTTCGATTTTGTTTTTATAATGGCAAAATTTTTTTATTCATTTATTTTTATGCATACAATTAAATTTAAGAAATGTTATTATAAGTTTAAAATATTTAAAAACTTAAAGAATTCCATAAAAAAAAAAAAAAAATCTGATAAAATTTTTATATCGACAGAGAAAAATGTCTATTAATTACATAAAGCGCAAAATCTCGTTATCTATAGCATATTTTCCCCATGAATAAAACGCGAAAAAAAAAAAGAAAGTGAAAATATGCAATAATAAAAGCTCGCGTTTGAGAAAATGTTCGCTTAGCCGGTCGTGGAGCACTTAAAAAATATCGATGCCGCCCGAAGGGACGTTATCGAATGAAAAAAATTGCTGGCAGAGCGTTATCCAAGCCTGAAATAAATTCACAAATGGTTGGCATAAATCGCGACGCGCGTCGTTCATCGCCTGGGCCTCCGTATATAGTCGAGGGGGATGAAAAAAAAAAAATTGTCGCCACGAAACTACATATAATGTAAAGCGACACTTGAGCGAAAAGCCCCGGGTAAAAACTCGCACACCCTCTGACACCTCAACATAACCCCGAAAAATTACACAAAAACCTTTCCAATTTGCCTGTGTAAATTTATCGCGAATACGCGGCAGCAAAAAAATGGAAAAAAAAAACTTTTTTTCACCCTTGTTTTTTGTACTCCAGCCATCTTCAGTGTTTTTCCCCAAACAGTATAAATATTTTCGATTGAAAATTTTGTTTTATGTGCGCTCGCGGAAATACGAATAAATGGAACACATGCGACGCGATAGTGGGAGTGAGGTGGGCGCCATCTATAGCGCTTGCACCACTCAAAATGCATTATTTCGGACGACGGAGTGCGGTTGGGACAGTGGAAACCGGGTTAATGGAATTTTAGTATCAAGATTCATCTCTCATTCGTACCTAGGAACGAAAATTTCGTCCGAGAACGGTCAGAATTTTTTTTTTCTTAATTTTCAAATACTTTTTAAGAATTTATACGTCTCTTTTATTTTACGTCTATTCTTACTATAGATAATAATTTCAATCATTTTTTCCCAAAAAATTTTCCCTAGAAAAAGTTAAAAAAATCTTTTATTCGCTTTTTTTTTACTATTATTAAAAAAAAAAAATTCTATAATAATTATGTGTAAAAATGGACAATTTTTTTTAATCGAAAAAAAAAGTTCATCATCTGAAAATTCATCTATAAAAATTGAAAACTGGTTAAATTAAATGTTTTTTTTGTTATTGTTAAAAGAAATGTTTTCAAACTTCGAATTTTCATTTTTTTTCGTTAAAAAAAATTAATTTAAAATATCAAGAATAACGTTTGAGATGAAAAATATACAAAAATACAAAAGTTCGTTACATGTGTAAATATATTTACACATATATGAAGGTATGTGAGGTAAAAAAAAAACGCTCGCAATGCCCTTTGCTGTATTCTTTACGGTCTCGTGAATTTCCCAATGTTTCTCTGCGCATTCGCGTGAATACACTCGCGTTCTCTCCCTCTGTTTCGAGGCGTTATTTTTGTCCTACAGTCTTTTTCACTGTATACACTACTCTCAGAGAGAGTGAGGCCGGTTGATTTCAAGTGATAGAGAGAGCAATTCAACCCTCAATGCAATACACTGTATACAAATTTCATGATGTAGATTCAGATCACTTAATTTCAATCAATTTTTTAATTCTATATTCATCGAACGCTCATATTCACATGTTTCCCCGTCAAATTTTATCACCCCCCTTGTGCATACACACCCCCTTGATAAATTCCTATCCTGAATCAGTGCAATTTCCACTTAAATTCCCCAATATCGAATTTGAAAAATTGAAATTGACAAAGAAAAATCAATTAAATTTTTTTTTACGATTATTTAAACGATATAAATAAATTATTTATGACTTAAAGTTTTAGTTTAATGTTTTGGTTGGTTATTTAATTAATTATTTATTGTTTAGCAATTTTTTTCATTTATTTTTGTTATGAAAAAAAATTTTTTTATGGGACCAGGAGCAGGATATTTAATATATACCTAACGTCCTGTTTGACTTTTGAAATTGACATCAACATGGGTTAATAGGCTGAAATCCGGCACACCCCCTGCCCGATGACTCGCTTCAAATCACATCACCCTCTCCATCGAGTTGAAAGCTTCCGTCGTGGCCACGATGCACGTGCAAATATTGGGTCGCATTACGACCCCATAAATTTGTTACGGCTATCAGGGGTACAGTGTACCGTGTGTTGTAGGTGTAGAACGATATCGGAATAATGCATGGACCCAGAGAAAATGTCTGCTTGATCCTTACTGCGTAAAAAAAATAAATTACTCTCGAGATTGACACTCAAACGGTCGATTTATTTATTTTTTTCGTCATTTTCACATCAATTTTATCCGTCTATTTAGGGAGAAATGGAGGGTGGAAATAACTTTTTTATAATTTCTGGTTAGAATGTTTGAAAAACAGTTTTTTCGATTTTTTATTCACAATTTTAGTCTTATTTAAGAAAGTTGAAAAAAATAAAATTCCAAATTTGAGACTTTAACTTGCTAATATCTTGGATAAGGGTGCGAGTTAGAGAAATTTTGCTAAGAACCTTTTTTATAGCTAATCAAATTTCCTACAAAAAAGGTCTCTTGAAAAAAGTTTTTATCTTCAATAATTTCGAAGATATTTTGATTTAAAACACCATAATTCTGGATTTTTGCCTTTTTTGGCTGTATCGTCATGCAATATATATTTTTTAAAATTTAAAAAATAATTTTAAAAACTATATATTCAAGGACAAAATTAAATTTAACTAGTTTTAGATTTTTTAAATAAAAAACAGATTTATTTGACAGAAAATTATTTATTCGTCGCGATATTTGCAAAACAAAAGCACGACTGAAATGTGCACGCGATTTTGTAGAGATTTTCCAATAGATCGCGGCATATACAGACAGGAAAACGATATTCTCCGGTCAGTGCGCGGTTGTTTATTTGAAACACATTCTCGCAGAATAAATGTGTCCTGCTCACGTCTGAAGCTTTCAAACTGATGCGCAGTGTAGAAATCCTGTGGATTTTTCCGATGCTCTACGCTCTCTCACACACATTTTCCCTCACTGCTCTCACCACTTTTTTATTTCTTCCGTTTGTTTCCCTGGGCTTTCACACAGCCTTCGTTACATCACTAGGCTGCAATGCTTCGAATCTGCACAAGAGAAACGACCTCGAGTTTTTTTTTTCCTCGCACTTCTCAGATGGAATTGACGGCTTTCAAAAGAGCTTTTCTTCAATGCTATCCGTTCCATCCATTTCATTGAAAAAATTGTGTCTATACACACTCTTTATATACGGATTTATGCCTCGTTTTAAAAAAAATTAAATTTTTTTTTTTTTTTATCAACATTTTATGATTTTTTTTTTCTATAACAAACTGACTTTTTGCGTTTTAATTGACATCAAAAACTAAAAATAATTTTTTTAATGGAAAAATTCCTAATTTTTTGAAAAACTCTTCGATATCAAAATTTTGAAATTTCAAAATTCGGTTTTTTATCCATTTTTTATGATGAAAAAAATTCAATAAGTAAATCATAGATCTTTTAGAAGAATTCCTGTTACAAAAAAAATTTTTTTTTAATGTTTATTTTTTTCTAAAAAAAAAAATTCAATTCTTGTTTTATTGACAAGATAATTTTTTTTTCATCAAAAAACTGATTTTTCACACTTAATCGTTATAAAAAACGAAAAATAATATTTTAAATAATATAATTTTTCATTTTTTTAACATTTTATTGACATATATCTATTTTTTTTTTTGATAAAAAAAATTCAATCGATGATTGCACGAGCTTTTGGCGTAATTTTCACTGTTGATAATTTTTTTCATGTTATTTATTTAGTCGTTATTATCAGGTAAATACGAAAAAATTTACGATAAAACACACGAATAATTTTACAACACGACTTCCACGTATATAACTCAATTTCACATTGTTCATGTTTGCTCATTGTATTTCACCTCACGGCAAACAGGCCATCTATTTATTGGGGGATATAAAGTTGTATATATGTACGTGTGAGTTACACTGATTCATCAACTTCGTGTGTCCATTGGAGCATTCAACGAACTGAAGAAACTTCTAATGACCGAGTTATATATACTACATGCAGTAGAATACCTCACTGTAGGGCTATTGAACCCCCACGAGTGTGGCAAAAATAAAAAAGAAAAAAAAAAATTAAAACTCAACTAAACAATTCAGCAATAAAAATTTTCACTGCAATCCCCCCCAAAAAGTAAAGAATTTGTTAAATTATTACTCGACAGGTTGTCGATGAAAACGTGTTTTTAATGATAATAAATTTCAAGGATTTATTTGAGTATTTAATGGTTTCAAAAAATTTTTCGGCTATTAAAACAAATAATAACTAGTTTATTGAATTAAAAAATTAATTTAGAAGTCTTAGAAATATTTTTAATCGAGATTTTATATCGAATATTCGAATATTTTGGGGAAAAAAAATTTTTTTATGTGTGAAATAGTAGATTTAGTTGGATAATGGATATTATGAGAGTCTTTTTACAAGTTTCAAATTAATTAGTTCACTTGTATAGGAAACTAAAAAAAATTTTTTTCGAAAAATACTTAAAAAATGTACCAATAGATTGATTTTTCAATTTTTTCAAGTGTCGCTCAAAAAAAAAAAAATAATAATTTATTAGGTGACAGTTATTCAATTAAAATGTGATATTAAACAATAAAAAAATGTTTTTTTAATAATTTATGTGAGTATTTGATGGTTTTGAAATTTTTTTTCAGGTGTTTAAAAAAATTAAAAAGTATTTCATTAATTGAGAAATCAATTTATGGGTCTTAAAACTATTTTTAAAACTTGAAAATATTTTTACTCGAGATTTTAGATCAATTATTTGATATAATTTTGAGAGAAAAATTTTTTTTCCTAATTTTTCAAGTCAAATAGTTGAATTCCTACAAAATCTCAATAAATTTATTTTTCCTCAATTATCCTATCAACCCTCAAACTTGAAAAAAAAAAAAAAAACATTTTGAATATTTTTTTTAAATAAATCCATCTACCATGGCCGGATGAATGAATACACATTTTCATAGAAATTTTCACAGCACGAAAAATTCATTTTTATCGATAAAAAACGGTAAAATAAAAATTTTTTTCCAACAAAAAATCTAAAAATTCATGTGTCAATTATATAATGAAAATAATAAAAAAAAAAAAAATCAAGTAAATCCCATGGATTAATACAGCATGAAAAGCAGATAAGCCTCTTGGAAATGAAGGAAATGCAAAAAACGTCATGACAATTTCATTCTTTTGTGTATAAGAGAGAGAGCGCGCATACGGACATTAAGATAAAGCACAAGCTTTGTGCACTAGCGACCATACGCTTTATTTTTTTCATGGGCATTATATATATTTCAACCTTCCACCCACTATACTGCAGCCCATGCGAAGTCATGAGAATTTAACCGTATTCCCTCTTTCACTTCTTTTTCCCCCGGTTTAATTTCACCTCTCTCTGAAGTTGGCTGCTTTCTTTCTCTATTTTCCGCGCCATTGTCCGCACTCGTGTCCTCTCACTGACTCGAATTACGAAGGACAGTAAAGGAGTCGGAATTACACACGAAGAAGAGAGATAAAATATTCTCAAAAAAATAAATAAATACGAAATGTTTTTTTTCTGGTAAGAGTTTTATGAATACTCGAGTTATAGTAGAGTCGGTAGTATTTTTTTATGTTGAGACTTTGAGGACGTGTTGGAAAAGTGAAATAGAAAAAAAGGTTATGGTGAGGACGAGTGAGGCCACAGGGGAACCCGCGCGCGTCATTCGTTGTTGCGTCGTATAAAGTGCGCGAAAAAAAAAAAAAAACAAATTCGCGCGCGACAAGGATGGATACAAAGGTCGTAAACTCGCTGGTGTGAAAACACATTTTACGAGAAATCCATTTGAATTTATTTCGCTGTATGCTGATGTTATTCCTCGTAGTTGTGTGTTGCTGTCGCGTTTAGTATATAGAGAGGCGAGTAACGCGAAATAAAATAACTCTGTTATACACACGATGACATGTGATATGAAAGGAAAGATCAGATTGAAAAAGAAACAAAAAAAAATCCTTCCGAGAAATAGTAAAATCAAAAGTCCAAAAAAAAAACCCCATGTGCACCTTAAAATCGATAAATTTAATTCAATATCTCATAAACCGTTGAATCTACACAAAAAATTGTAGAGACATTTTTTCTCGGAAATTTAATAATAAAATTATTTTGTTTCAAACTTTTTTTTCTAAAATTAATATTTCAAAAGTTATTCTATTTTTTGTCATGTAGACATTGCTGATGGTTTTTTGAAAATTTGTATACCTATATTTTACCGTATATCACCATAACCGTTAGTTTATATGAAAAATTGTATCTTATCAAATTTGTAGAGCTTAAAATTGCCGACAATTTTTATTTCAAACTTTTTTATCTATCATTGTCTAATTTTGAGATATCGACAGTTTAATTGCTGCGTATTTCGGATTAATTAAATCAATTGATCGAAATAAATTGCTCAGATACGATCAATCACGTTTCAAATTATATTTAATGATTTTTAAACATTTATTGATAGTTTATCAAGCTTTTTAAGTGTATTTTTTTGTTTAAACAATTTTATTATGACAATCAATCTCATATACGAATCTTTAAAATTAAAAAATGATCAAAAACAAGTATAATTAATTAAATTAAAACTTGTTTATATAAATTCAATGCTTAATTAAATTCCCACCAGATAAGAAAACTCGTTGATAAATTAAACTAACTATGAATAACTATTAGAATATCGAAAAAAAAATATTTTCGATGTTTTGACGCGCGTCCCAATCTGATGATATAACTGTAGGGGGTTGTAAATTATTCGGAGTGTTTTTTGGACTCTACCCTAACTAAAAGAAAATTATCATCGTGTATAAAAATATTTAACACTATATTTCATAATTATTTCCCATAAATTTGACGTTTAGGCATATGCGATGATCTTTAAAACGACGCCAGAGGGTTGTGGATTTTTTTGGGTGTTTTTAGAACTATAAACTAACTGTAGGAAAAATATCGTGGCTAAGCAAAACATTTAATACTGCATTGCATGACTATTTCACCGAAATAATGCTCTATTTCCCCCTAAATCTTAACCCTGTCTTATAGCCCTTTAAATTCGATCGACACATGGACATAAACAAAAGACTGATGCCTATATGTTTCACTTGATTTAAAAAAAAAACCTAAACAAATGACGTATTAAAAAGGCGCGAAGATTAGAATCATTGAAATATAATTATTATAATTATCAGTTTTGTGGGTATTATGTATTGAATCCTTTTAAAAAATACCCTTAACGAAACTACGTAAAATTCTGCATAGTGCGAGATTTCATGTAATTATTACGAATGGCTGAGACGTTAACCCCGAAGAAAAATTTCGGGATCGATATATATACAGATTACAATAGAGAAAATTAATTTCTTTGATTTAAAACAATTAATCCTTAACAGTTAAATTGAGTAAATGATAAAAAAGTAATAAAGAAAGAATTTAAATAAGAAGATAAATAACATTGCAATACAACAAATACCAAACTAGAAAAGTTACCAACAAGACTGAGTTAATTAACATAACGAAACGACTTTTCAAGTGGCATCGCAGACTGAATGCAGATCTGTGTGCTGTATAAAGAAGAGTCGGAGAGGGATAAGGATAAGAAAGTCTTTACACTGCTGCAGCAGTACAGCGTACGCCCTGGCTAAGTGCAGTAAGCGAAGGTATCGCTAGCTTGCGAACAAATAATACTAACGAACTTTCAAGCACTGAACTCTTGAAAAAAACAATTTAAGCTATTGATTGCCGTATTAACATAAACCACAAATTTTATTTCTATAGTAGATTTTTTTTTTAATTTAACTTTTGTAAAAAAATTTCTCAACTAAAAAAAAAAACATCACTCTTCAATTTCTCAATCACCTAACAATAACTATAAATCGACAAAAAATACCATTAATGAACAAACGAAAAAAATTTCGAAAAAAAATGAAATGATCTGGCGCAGAATTTTATGTTGTTTTGTTAAGGATATTTTTTTAAACGATTTAAAGCTTAATATTTACAAAACTTATAATTAAAATAATCATATTTTGATGATTCTAATTTTCGCGCCTTTTTAATAATTTATTTGTTTAAGAGATTGTTTTTTTCAAGACCATCGCACACCCCCAAATTTCAAATTTATAGGAAATTTTTATTAAATATAGTGTTAAATGTTTTGCACAGTGAGGAAATTTTTTTTATAGTTGCATTCGAGTTTAAAGACCCTTTAAAGACCTTTTAAAAAAATCAGCGACCCCCTGGCGTTGTTTTAAAAACTATCGCACACCCTAAAACCTCAAATTTATGGAAAATAATTATAAAAAATAGTGTTAAATATTTTTCTTCACCATGATATTTTTTTTATAGTTAGTTTAGAGTCTCAAAAATACCCAAAAAAATTTGCAACCCCCCGGCAACACGTTTTAAACACCATCACACGCCCTCAAACCTCAAATTTATGTGAAATAATTACGAAAAATAATGTTCAATGTGTTATTTAGCCATGAAATTTTTTCTATAGTTGCATCAGAGTCTAAAGAGCCCTCAAAAAAATCATCAACCCCCTTAGCGTCGTTTAAAATTATCAGTCACAAAAAAACTTTATAAAATAAATAAATAAATAATAGCATGAAAAAATCAAACGAAAATATACCATCCAATTAACAAATAATTAATAAAAAAATTTTTCATTCTTGAAAAAAAATTCAAAAAAATTATTACCATAAAAAAAGTCAATTAAAAATTTTTTTTATTCAATCGTCAGCTTAATGAGAAGGGAAAAGAGGGGGGGGGGGACTATCCGACTACTAAAATGGTAATAAAATAAATGGTGAATTGTAATCAAGAAAGAAATTCAATGTTTCATCAGATATAAATGAGAATTCAAAGAAAAATCATTAATTTCAGTAGTTTTATATATATGTATATATAAAAGGGTAGATGCTTTCAGATGAGTTTGCGGATAAAGCTCCCGTGCTGCTCTAATAATCAAGAGTCGTGCGGACAGTAAAATCCAGGAAGCACAGTTCGTTGAGCAGCCGTTACTCCCTGGACCTTAAACGATGGAGCTGGACGAGTTAATCTCAGGGAGCGAGTGTAAGTGAGGCAAACTTGAGCATAGAACCGCAACTGCCCCCTCGTTTATAATACTTCTTTGTAATTCCGTCAAACTGTCTATCTCTGTATATAGTGAATTCAGCTCAGGGGGGAGAAAAAACGTAAAAATACTCCCGAAACTGCTTACGAAAGTGCGCGGCCATTTCATCAGTCCGCGACACGCTCCATTTAATGTCTTCTTAAATTTCGTCGCATGAACAAAAGGGTATTTTACTTTTTTTTTGGCAGATAAATTTATTTTTTTACGGTAATAAATTTGTTTTTTACTCTTGTTTTTTTTTTTTTTTGATTTTTATTAATATTTATTGATATTTGTAGCATTTTTAATGTCAAAAAGACAGAATAGACAAGTTATTTTTGATTTCCGAGTTGAATTAATGTTAAAAATGATTTTTTTGAGTTATTTAATGCTGAGAATTGTTCATAGTATTGAAAGAAATTTTTTTTTTAATTTTTTATAAAAGTTTTTAAGAGATTCTCTTGAAAATATCGTGATTTTTTTTTTTTTTTGGTTTTTTAAGAATAATTCGTTAAATAAACAAAATCACGAAAAATGTTATAAAATTAAAAAGATGAAGAATTTTATTTCCTATAAAAAGTGTAGAATGGATTTTTTTGATATTTATCCTAGTTTTCGAGATATTTTGAAAAACAAAAATTTTTTTAAATTCAATAATAGCGAAAATTACAAAAAAGTTTATTTAAAATTTTTTGTAGGTTATTAAACTATAAATTATTTAACTTCTATAACATTTTTCATTATTTTGTTTATTTATCAAGTTGTTCTGAAAAATACAAAAAAAAAAAAAAACATTAAAAATGATAGATTCTCGAGTCCTCATTAGAAATTTTGACAATAAACAATAAAAAAATTTTTTTTCTCTATTAAACATTAAAAAACACACTTTGTTTAACTCACAAAAATTTTATTCAACAAAACAAATAAGTAACCACTGTTTTGGCTGACTTAACGTAGGTTACTCTACTTAAAACACGTATAAACAAAGCCATAACCCATTTATATCATTTTTACCAATAGTGATACTATATACAATGACTATATATACCATACTAATGTATTAAATTAATAAAATATTAATATTTAATTAGTTTATAATATTTTTCATGAACAGTTTCACTTTTTTTTTTAGTTTTGATACTTTGGACATCAATTTGAAGGGTATCTTGTGGACGATACTAGATATATTGACAGTTGGTCAGCCCGTTGGGAAATTTATGCGCGTAAAAAATATATAAAAGTTATATTTTATGTTTTAAAAAATTAAATTGACATATAATATGATATGAAAATAAAATTTTATACTGTTTAAAAGCTTAAAAAAATTTAACCCAAATTTTATCCAACTAGGGTATAAATCAATTAATAACTTAAATTGTCAGAATAAAAAAAATACGGTTCGTTTAGATAATAAAAAAAATACTGATTGATTGCAAATTTTGCGCAGAAGACGCGTGTATCATTGTACAGACGTATGGGTAGTTGTAAGAATCGGAAATTAATTACAAAGTACGTGTACTACCCGAAATCGGTGATTAACTGGAACATGTGCATTGCAAATGGCGTTTCACCGGTTGATGACCGGCTCAAGTTCACCTAACCTCAAACACTCGTTTACGATTGAGTCAAAACAAACGAAATTCACTCTATATTATTCCTATAAAGTGACTCTTGAGGTTAATTATCGATTAGTTAAAATTATTTCAATGCCTAAAAACTTATAACTTATTTCTTTGCACAGTTTATTAATAATATTTGTTGAGCGGTCATTAACTGGAACAGAGCCGGTCATTAATTCGCGATGACTGGTCATTAACTGGTGTTTTTTACTAACGCGACATTTCTTTAGATTTTTGTGTTATTGCTATATTTTAACTGTTAAAAAAAATTATAAATCGAAAATATAATGTTCAAATGATATAATTGTGCGCTCATTGAGGCTTAAACACGAAAAATTATTTAAATAAGCAATCATTTCCCGCCAAATTTCCTTTCACTATTCATCAATTGATACATGTCCCCTAATAATCCAATTAAAAATTGAAAAAAAACGTCAAAAGATGTCGTTTTTTAAGAAAAAAAAAAAATTTTTTAACTTTTAAAAATCAGATTAAAATTTAAATTGTAAATTTTGAAATTTTTTTAACAATAAATTTGATTGTTCTCTCAATTTTCAACAAATTTCCCCAAAAACAAGAAGACCGAATAATAAATAATTTCGATAAAATTTCATGAATAAATATGAAAATGTTATTTATATGCATATATAAAATATGAATATGTATATTACATGTTTTTGTAATAATTGACATGTTGAATAACAAAGTGATAGTTGGCAAAAAAAAATAATAAAAATTAAAATTTTGTCAGATGATTCGCAGAGTTTTAATGATGGTTTCTATTAACAAAATTCTGACATGTAGTGAAAAGGTATAGCCAATGTTTTTCACAGGGCGCGCCCTACCAAAGTTTTAATCAAACTTTTAAAAGACTGTCTCTCTATCTCGGGCTCTCTCGTTTGTCGATCGCTCACATTTTCGTCCGCGTGAAATTGCACTGCTCCAACTAAACTCACTCGAACAAACCAAGGTATCGTGATTTGTGGATCTCGAGATAAAGTTTTGCACTAGATGAAGCTCACACCTCGAAGAAAAGACGATGACTTCAAAATCGAATATTCATGATAGACAAGATGAAGTTCCACACTAAAATCTACGTCTCGCATTGTTAATTTTACTCGGAAAAATATTCTTTTGATTTTAATTGAAATTTAATTTTTATATTCTTGAGAAAAATGTGATTATTTACTTGTGATTGTGATGCGATTATTTCAAAAATTACTGCGTTTAGCGATTTTTTACTCAGAACTTTTTTTAAAGCCCTTGGAATTTCATGTAAAAATGATTATGCACAAAAATCAGGTATTTACAATACTTTTCGAGATATTTTGCAAAAAAGTCACTCTTTTAAGATGGTATTTTTCGATGTAAAAAATTTTATTGTGTATTTTTTAAAATATCTCAAAAACTATAGGGTTTATCGAATTTATAATAATAACTAATTTTGAAGCTCTTAAAATTTCCTACAAAAATGGTATGATACTAAAATTCTCTATATGCAATACTTTTCAAGATATTATGAAAAAAAAAGTGATTTTTTCAAGACGTTATTTTTTAATGTAAAAAATTTTTATGTGTATTTTTTGAAATATCTCAAAAACTACAGGGTTTATCGAATTTAAAAAAAATTATAAATCGAAAATATAATGTTCAAATGATATAATTGTGCGCTCATTGAGGCTTAAACACGAAAAATTATTTAAATAAGCAATCATTTCCCGCCAAATTTCCTTTCACTATTCATCAATTGATACATGTCCCCTAATAATCCAATTAAAAATTGAAAAAAAACGTCAAAAGATGTCGTTTTTTAAGAAAAAAAAAAAATTTTTTAACTTTTAAAAATCAGATTAAAATTTAAATTGTAAATTTTGAAATTTTTTTAACAATAAATTTGATTGTTCTCTCAATTTTCAACAAATTTCCCCAAAAACAAGAAGACCGAATAATAAATAATTTCGATAAAATTTCATGAATAAATATGAAAATGTTATTTATATGCATATATAAAATATGAATATGTATATTACATGTTTTTGTAATAATTGACATGTTGAATAACAAAGTGATAGTTGGCAAAAAAAAATAATAAAAATTAAAATTTTGTCAGATGATTCGCAGAGTTTTAATGATGGTTTCTATTAACAAAATTCTGACATGTAGTGAAAAGGTATAGCCAATGTTTTTCACAGGGCGCGCCCTACCAAAGTTTTAATCAAACTTTTAAAAGACTGTCTCTCTATCTCGGGCTCTCTCGTTTGTCGATCGCTCACATTTTCGTCCGCGTGAAATTGCACTGCTCCAACTAAACTCACTCGAACAAACCAAGGTATCGTGATTTGTGGATCTCGAGATAAAGTTTTGCACTAGATGAAGCTCACACCTCGAAGAAAAGACGATGACTTCAAAATCGAATATTCATGATAGACAAGATGAAGTTCCACACTAAAATCTACGTCTCGCATTGTTAATTTTACTCGGAAAAATATTCTTTTGATTTTAATTGAAATTTAATTTTTATATTCTTGAGAAAAATGTGATTATTTACTTGTGATTGTGATGCGATTATTTCAAAAATTACTGCGTTTAGCGATTTTTTACTCAGAACTTTTTTTAAAGCCCTTGGAATTTCATGTAAAAATGATTATGCACAAAAATCAGGTATTTACAATACTTTTCGAGATATTTTGCAAAAAAGTCACTCTTTTAAGATGGTATTTTTCGATGTAAAAAATTTTATTGTGTATTTTTTAAAATATCTCAAAAACTATAGGGTTTATCGAATTTATAATAATAACTAATTTTGAAGCTCTTAAAATTTCCTACAAAAATGGTATGATACTAAAATTCTCTATATGCAATACTTTTCAAGATATTATGAAAAAAAAAGTGATTTTTTCAAGACGTTATTTTTTAATGTAAAAAATTTTTATGTGTATTTTTTGAAATATCTCAAAAACTACAGGGTTTATCGAATTTATGCTTATAAACAATTTTAAAGTTCTTAAAATTTCCTACAAAAAAAGTATTCTACTAAAATTTTTTATGTCCATTATTTTTCGAGATATTTTGCAAAAAAAAATCACTTGTTTAAAACGTTATTTTTTATCACAAAAAAATGAAACGTATATTTTTTTAAATATCTTAAAAACCACAAGATTTATCAAATTTTTCATAATAAACATTTTTGAAGCTCTTAAAGTTCCCTACAAAAAAGGCATCATACAAAAATTCTCTATATGCAATACTTCTTGAGATATTCGTGAAAAAAATCATCAAAAAAAAAAAAAACTTAACTCTGCGTTAAAAAAAATTTTTTTTTCCTTGAAAAAAATCAAAATTCCATAAAAATCAATAGTATTTATTAAATAAAAAAAAAATTTATTTTCAAATCTTCTCATGTCAGAAAAAAGGTGGAAAAAAAACGTTTTTCACCACCTCAATTTTAATAATAAAAAAAAAAACCAATCACACAATCCAGCAAATTCATCAAAAATCCAATCGACAGTTTCGCGACGAGTAGACGAAAAAAAAGTGATTTCAACGGATGCAAAATCCAGCACTGACTTTTCGCATTGACATTCAGAGTCTGCAGAGCGTGTCCGGCAGAGAGTAATTTACCTGTTGGAAACCACGACCTGCGAACGAGCTGTATTGTTGCACTACTGATTCAGGTGGATAAAAGCAGAATAATAGGGCAATCCAGGCGAACGTACACGCGTGTGTGCACGTCGCAAAGCCATTGGAACAATATTGCAGCGCTTGACACACGAGAGAGAGACAGGTTAATTCAACTATCCACGGAGAAAACACGTGTCACAAGTTGTGCTGGTCTCGCAATCAGCAGAGTGCTTTCTCTCACCCCCTCCGACCCTTTTTGGTCGGCCCACAAACGCTCAAAGCTTCAAACTGCCTGTCTGTCACGGTCATACACTGAAATTACTATTTTTTAACCTCATGTCCTTAATCCGAACATTTTTATCCAAAATTTCAATATTCGACCGCATACCTGTCAACTGCAGTCACATTTAATTAACGCCCACCACACCACTGCAGTCACAATTTTTGATCCTCCTGATGATTTCAACTTTTCAATTAATTGATCTAAAATCCTTTTTAAAATCTCAAACTTAAAAAAATTCTATAAAAAATTTTTTAAAAAGAAAAAAAAAATTTTTCTCAATTTTTTTTTCACAATTAAAAAGGAAAACTGTAACTATTATTTTTAATTACAAAAAAATATTTAAAAAAAATAATTTTTTAACTGAAAATAAAAAAACGAAAAAAAAAAAAAATTCAAAAATTGAAAAATTCAACTTTTTCTTTAAAATCTCTAGGCCATATTATTTCAACAATTATTTAAAAATTTTACGACCAATTGATGAGACTCAATTTTTTAATAATTTTTTTTTTTGTTGAAAAAAAAATTGTTTATAATTATTTTATATTGTTAAATGAAAATTTATACGTTGAGTGTTGAAAAAAAAATTTTTTTTCTAATTTTCAACATGATTTTTAATATTAATAATAAATTGTTAAAAATTAATTTTCTACTTACTTTCAAGGAGACAGATGAACAGAGCAAAAAATGCACCGAGAATCATCTTGATTTTTATTTTATCTTCTACATCCAAAAAATAAATCGAGTAAACAAACTGAAAAAAAAAAGTTTTTAATACACTGCAATTAATTAATTGAGCATTAACTTGAATTTTTGATGAATATTCAATGTTGTCACAAAGGTTAAAATAATTTGAAACACGTTTGCACTGTTTATATACGAGTGAAAATACCGGAAAAATCACATTCGATGTGTCGTCTACAACAGTCGCGCGCGCTCTGACGCTCTACGTTACGACAGCCACTGAATATAACGCGCTAATCCCCCCCCACCTTGAAGCTCTTGGCGCGCTCGCTCTCCCCCCATTTGCCTCTGAATTCGCTGAATATCAGCCTCGCCACCCTCTACAACCGTCAAACTCATTTTTAACGCCGCTAAAAAATTAATAAAATCTCGGACAATAAAAAACAAAATTTTTTTCCACACTCTATACCAATAAAAAAAAACAAATTTGAATTTATATACACAAATTTTCCATCAAAAAAAACTCAAAATCAATATTTTAAATCCCCTCTTGTAAAAAAACATTTTTTTATTTCAATTTTTCAATAAACAAATTTTTTTTTTCAACAATAACATATTAATAATTGATGAATAAAATTATAAAACCAAAAAAAAAAACAAAACTTTAAGAAAAAATAATAAAATTTATTTTTTTTTCATCATAAAAAATGTTTTTTTAATTTTTTAAAACAGTAAAATTTATTTTGTAACAAATTTTAATGTAAAGTATGTGAAAAATATTAATTTTATTATAAATATACGTCGTAGTTTAACCAAGTCCTTTGGGATAGCGTCATGCGAGTGCACGCGACGATCACAGATGTTAAGCGTTCGTGAGCGCGGTCACTACGAAGATAGGTGACCGCTCGACACACAGCCATTTGACTATACCGGAAAAACAATTACCGTTCAAAAAAATACCGAAAAAACAGTTGGGTTCGCCTGACCCAATTTTTTTTTCTCATTATAAACATTACATTCCTTAAATATTAAAAAAAAACAAACACATTATTAATCAGAGAAAAATTATAACTTTTTTTTTTTACAATCGAGAAAACGTTTATCACTATCTTTAATAAATATTTCCCAAAAATTTGAGGTTTATGGATGTACAATGTTCTTAAAAATGACGCCAGGGGGTTGCTAATTTTTTCAAGAAAAAAAAAATCACCTAAACAATCAATAAATAAAAAAAGCACGAAAATTATAATTAATTAAAATATAATTATTTTAATAATGAATATTATGAATTTCAAGTGGCGAATTTTCTTTAAAAAAAAAAAATACCCTATAAACGAATGGTGCAGATTTTATTTAATTATATCGTCAATGTCTGAAACACCAATCTCAAACAACGATTTAAAACTTTTTTAAATATATAGATTACTTATTAACATAAAAAAATAAGAATTATTTAAGTAAAAAATTTTTCTTCAATGTATTTATGAGGAAGCAGCACTACTTGAAGGTACATTCAATTTCCCGGTTCTCTAAATTTTTTTTCCAACAACTCCTCGGCGAAAAAAACTCGTTATACATCTTCATAAAGTTCTTGTCTGTGCCAGGAGTTTTCTCATTTTAGTACAGAAGACACATTGCTTTTGTAGGATGTTGATTAAGAGTTTCCAATGCGCGCGATTGAGCGCAACTTGTATAAAGTAAAACACATAAAGCGCCTTGAGTGCTGATGGATAAAAGTGTTTGAAGGTAGACGCGGTAAAAAATCAGCGATATAAAAGCAGGCCATGTTCCGTAGACTTGAAGAAATAATTCAGAGGAAGAGGTTGGTGGTATTGAACTCGTTTTTCCCCCCCGAGTTGAGTCGAAAAGTTTCCTGGCAACATTGCGCCACGCGGTGTTTCACAAACTTTTGCACTATCTTCTCCAACGATGTAATACTCCTCTTGAAGAACGCACAATTTTTTTTTTCCTCCCTCAGACGAGCTTTTTTAATAATTTACAATGTCGACCTTCTATTTTTTTATCCTTCAGTTTCAACGGTTTCTTTTAATAATACACATCGCCAATGGGAATCCCAGTTGCGGATTTACCACTTTAAAAATTTATAAGCATTTTTATAAGTTATTCAAGAAAACATTCATAAAAAAAATACAATAAATCATCATTAAAATAGATATTATTCTACAAACAGTTTTTTTTTTTGACAATATCTTGAGAAATATTTTAAATACAAAATTTTTCCTAAGAACCTTTTTTCTAGATAATTTTATAAACTAGAAAAAAGGTCTTATAAAAAAATTCAATAAATCTCACGATTATCGAGATATTATGAAAAAACAAAACCACTAAATTTTCAGATTTACGAAAAATACCATTCTACAGGATCGCACTATTTTGCCAATATCTTGAAAACTATTAACAATACCGAAATTTCACACTGAATCTTTATTAAAGAGAATTTCAAGAGCAAGAAAAATGATAATATGAAAAAAATTGATAAATCCCGTTGTTTTCGAGATATTTTAAAAATACAATCTCAAACAGCATTGTCGCATGAACCGGTTTATTTTAGTAAATAGTAAAAGGGAAAATATAAATTAAATTATCATTATAAGCGTCATTTTGTGTGGGGAGACGGACAACTTTGTAAACTGCAGCTATAAAGTTTACTTGGTCGTCTCACGCGCGTATACTCACTTTGATAATGTATATATGTACTTTGAGCACCCCATCACTCTTGTTGCATCTTCCCTCCCTACAATTGAGCCAACTTGCGAAACATGAATAGATATTCAACTCTGCGTCAAGTTAGGCGCATTATTCCAACGTGCAGCGTGTCTTCTGATGCTGAGTAGAGAACACAGCCCCGAAGTAGGACACGAAAAAAATTATTCAATTGAATCAATTTAATGCAAAGATTTCTACATCAATAGATTAAATCATACGACACTTTTTTTCCACATATTTATAAATGTCATTGATTAATAAGCATTGTTGTACGGTATAGACAAATAAACATAGCAAAAAATTGGATCGAAAATTTTTGATTCTCTTATTATTTTTAAACTCGAATTAGTTTTTCATTAGAGAATAATTATTTACAAGTAATCGTTACGTTAAAGGTCCAATGCACTCATTTTAGAGCATGCTGAAACAAAAAATTTGTATATTATTAATTGAAAATTTTAAATAAAAATTTTTTTTTGTAAATAACTGGGAAACTACTGTAAATAGAGATATTTTGCATAAAACATTTTTTATAGAGAATTTAAAAAACTAAAAAAAAGGTTCAATACAATAATCACATGAATCAAACCCTTTTCGAGATATTTGCGATAGAAACAAAAATCAGCAGAGATCAAAAACTAAAATCTAACTCATGGTATTTAAAATATCTCGAAAATAAATGAAAATAGAGTATTTTTACATAGGACCTTTTTTGTAGTGATTTTCAAGCTCTGAAAAAAAGGTTCTATCAAAAATTTCTGTAATTCAAACCCTTTTCGAGATATTTACGATCAAAAAAATCAGCCCAAATTCATAATACGAATCTAGGTATAAAATGAGTATCACTAAATTAAAAATATCTTGGGAAACGAGTGGAAAAAAGTAATTTTAACATAGAACCTTTCTTAAAGAGAATTTCAAGGCCTAAAAAAAAGGTTCTATGCAAAAATCACGTAGTACCACTTGCTACGGAGATATAGCCGAAAAACCAACATAATTCCAGTACCTGTCAATGAGTGCCGCTCTCATATTCGATGTAATATTCTTAGGAGTGCGATCATTGAGTTTAAACACGCTTTCGATCACCTGAATCTCCGTTCCCGTGGTATCCATGCCACAGAAGCTTGTCCAATCATTCACAACCATGCCAGCAGCGATAACATCACTTCCTCGGTTGACAGAACCAGCCTGAAAATGCGCAAAGTCAATTTCCATTCGTAAAACACCGAAAAAACCCAGAAAAAAACTCTACCGACCACCAGGGGCACTTGTAGCAGCGAGGACAGCTCATCCTGGTCTTGCATGGATGTTTTCGGATGCACTAGTCCGCCCTGATTGGACAAAATCGAGTAGGAACCGACTAAAACATTGCTCGCAACCGTCTGTCGAAAGACCTCGACCTTCAGGGTGTCCGCTAAAATCTCTTCAGTCTCCTAAAACCATAAAAAAATTGTGAAAAACGACTTTTACCCAGAGTTACACTCGAAATCCATACTCTGTCGAGGTCTGGGTGGACCAAGGCGACGTAATCGTTGCAGGCAATGACGTTCCCAAGGGCAGAGAGACGTTCCTCCACTCGTTGGACCTTAACACTGTCCGGAAGTGAGTTCCTAATGTGCTGCAGCTCAATATCTGTCGTTGTATTCGGCACCAACAGGCCATTTTTATTACCTAAAGTGTATAAATCAATTATTAACATGTAAAATAATCGAAAAACATTTTTTTTAATACCCACCAACAGTTAAACGGCCGATAATTCGACATCCAGCTATTGACGCATGAACAACGGGGATTGTATCGGCCAATTCACCCTCAAAGCCACTGAAATAATTATTCAAATGTGAAATTATATATTTTGATAGGTTGCAAAAATTTGTGCAATACCTGTAAAAATTCTCAGATCCACCGATGGCCACCAAACAGTAGGCATTCGTGAGTTTTGCAAATACACCAACTTCATTACTATTCTCGAATTGTATACGAACCGCCATTGTTACTTAAAAGTTGAAAATCTTGCAGAGTCCAATTGAAGATATTTTTTTTAATTAAAAAGACAACTGTTGGTGAAAATTATTAACAAATAATTGCGGAAATAACCTCGAATTCCCGATGATTGTGGACGCTCAAACACGAGGTAACGCGAGTCGAGAAAAAGTGCTTTTGATTGGTCAAATAAATATAGAGTAACATGTCGGTAAGACAGGGAGTAAACTACGTTTTTATAGCGCGGGAAATTGAACGGCGATGTGCAAACTTATTTTGATATCCTTTTTTATACGACGCAATTTTTTAAATCAAATCACCTTCTGCTTCAAACACACAAAAAACGTCACATAAATACACTAATTCTGATTTTTATTACCAACTCATGCTATCATCAATTTCCTTTTCGCGCGTGGACCATCGCCTGTGTGTGTGAAAATTTATCTGCGCAAACGACAGCGAGTAATCGGTGCAAAGGTGCGTCACAACACGCAAGTACAAAGTGTAACCTCAAAACGCGAGCGCACACAGAGAGATCACCTGAGAGTAATCTGCAATCGCCAGAGGCTTTGTCCATCAATTGCACCCTGAAAAACATGAGAAAACCAAGCAAAAATCAGTGATGCTACCGTCCACGGGTTACTTCAAGACAATCATCTGTCCGTTTTACGAGGCTGGAGCTTGCGACAGGCCTTACTGCCACTTCAAGCACCTTCGTCGAGGTTTGTATCCATTTTTCAAGCCCTCACAACCCTATAATCTCACTGTCCAACTTGCAGAAAATGCGTCAGCAGTCGCTGCAGCGGTGGAACCGCAGGCGAAAACGCCCGTGGCGACAGAGATGATCTCTCAACTCGTGTCCGAGGCGGTGAACAAGGTCCTAACCGACCAGGGCGTCGAGGACAAGGTGTCTGAGAACATTGTGTCACAAGTAGTCGAAGGATTGAAGCCGACATTGGCGCCAACAATCGGCCGGCACGTCGGCGTGCCGCAATTAATCTCAAAGCCGCCCTGTGTCTACAATCCCACGCCGATTTCCGAGCTGAGGAGACGACAGGGAGTGTTGCCGGGGCCGACACCAAAGCCACAGCACTCGCTGAAGCCCGAGACCAAGTCGGAACTGACCTACACACCGACAGCGATCGGGCCGAAGGACCCAGTGCCGAATTATGTGGCCACACGCGTGGATCTGGCGCAGGACGAGGCAAAGCGCAAGGAGAGCTACCATCCGCGTGCCAAAAAACGCCGCGAGGAGTACGTTCCACGGATGGTAAAGCCCCTGACGCACCAGGTGGACGAGTATGACCCGGAAATGAAGAAAAAGGAGCCGGAGCTCGTGGACTTTGGCGAGGGAAAATTTTCGGACGAGGAGCCGAGCGATTCCACTGAATCCAAGACGCCAATTGACGTGAAAATCGTTGGAGAAGAGGTTACAAGTGATTCTAAAGACTTAGAGATAAAAAAACAGTCGGGAGAGAGCTCGAGACGGAGCTCGACGAGTTCGGAGCCTCAAAAATCACGCGAAGCATCAAACAAGGAGAATTCCAAGCACAAAAGTAGCCGTCGAGACGGCGAAAAACGTAGGAGAAGCCGTTCGAGATCTAGATCTCGATCGCGTTCAAGTCGCCGAAGTCATCGGAGCAAGGATTCCAGGCGGGAGAAGGAGAAAAAGAGTCGTCATCGAGATAAAGAGTCGTCGTGTTCGCGAAAAACGAAGCAATCTCATCGCGACAAAGTGAATGAAGTCATTGAGGAGGAAAATGGCGCGGCCAACGGCGGATTTGAGAGTATTCTTGACACCTCCGACTCGGAGGACGTCGAGGAGGAGTGTTTAAAGATTTTCCAGGAGTATCAGATGGAGGAGCGACCAAAAGAAGCAGCAGCGCCTGAGCCAGAGGTCGAAAAACTCGAGGAGGACGTTGGGAAGAAGCGGGTGGCGCATCCGTCGGCTGCGGGAGCCGTGCGGACACTCGGACCGAGCTTGGCACCGAAGAAACTAGCTACTCCGCAGCAGCGGATGTACGAGAGGTGGCGGTTGATGCGCGAGGCGGCCGCGGAGAAGATCGCGGCGAAAAAACCGACGGAGGACACGCAAATAAATGGCAATGGTGAGTGTACTTTGTTAAAATAACTCTGAGGATGTTTATTGGTGATTGTGTGGTTTTCAGGCCGTGTCAGAATCGCTCCAGTGTCGTATGCGAGTGCCCTGGCGGCGCAAAAGAAGGCGATTGACGCTGCGGTGAAGGCAGAACCGAAAACGGTGGCTCAGACGACAAAGAGCGCGCGTGTAGCGCATATTCCTCAAACAGTTCCGCAACTGGTGCGGCCGGAGCCGTTGGCAGCGCCAGCGAAATTTCCTCTTACTGTGCGGCAGCACTACGTCAACCTGATGCACGACATCTGCGTGCAAATCTACACAAACGGCGAGGACGCGGCGCAGCGTGCACTGCGCGAGGAACTGGGCTGTCACGAGCGCTGCAAAGCGCTGCCCGTGTACAAGAGCTCGTGCATGCTTGCAGCTCACCGACTGCGCAAGGAGGTCGAGCAGACATCGAGCGAGCCGTCGCCGTCGGTCAGCGGACTTGTGTCACACGATGCCTTGCTGGCCGGCAAGTCTCGGGGCTCGTGGAGCGTCGTGAAGACAAAGAAAATCGTGACGAATTTCAAGGGCACTGCGCTCTACCGGATGATGAAGAAGTGGATCATGACAGAGAGTCAACTGCGCGACAACGGCTTCCCTCGACCGCATCCGGACGGTCCCAAGGTACGTAACAACCCTTAAACATGCGTTAACCACTTGAAAATTGAAAAATTACACTACCATACGGGAAAACTCAACAGGGTCGTGCAAAGCTGTATGTACTGAACTCGCGAAGCTCGTCGCAGCTGTCAAAGGTGCCAAACGAGCGCTACTGCAGCCGCTGCGGCCAGGCATTCATGGTGGACAGGGTGGGCTACCCTGTGGGGGTGCAAAATTGCATTTACCACTGGGGTAGGAAATTTACCGTGCGTGGAGAGGGCAAATACAGTTGTTGTAAGCAGTACGGCTCGGCCGGCGGCTGCTCCGACGCGAAAAATCACGTTTGGGACTATGTGGATGCGGAAAACCTTCGGGGATACGTTCGTACACTTTCCAAAGGTGAGAAAACCCTTGAAAAATTACCCTTGCCAATGAAAATACATTTTTTATCTTCATATTACCGATGTTTTTTTCGGTTTTACACATGAAATTCAAGGTTTTTTCATTGCAGATTCGCTTGCAGAGGAGCAAGGGGTGTTTTCCCTTGATTGTGAGATGTCTTACACCACTCAGGGATTGGAGTTGACCAGGGTTACGGTCATTGATGAAGACTGCAATGTCGTTTATGAGACTCTTGTCAAGCCTGATAACCCTGTGATTGACTATAACACCAGGTTTGTGTCGTTGCTGATTTAATCAAGCTTGAAATAGGGGTGGGACATTGTTTGTGAGGGCTGACTGTTTATCGGGGATGAATTTTTGATACAGATTTTCCGGAATTACCGAGGAAAATATGATCGGAGTGACGACAACGCTGCTCGATGTACAAGCTACATTGCTCACAATGTTCTCACGCCAGACAATTTTAGTTGGCCACAGCTTGGAGAGTGATTTTAAGGCTCTAAAGATTATTCACGATACTGTGGTTGATACTAGTATGGTATTCCCGCACAAAAATGGCCACCCGCAGAAGCGCGCGCTCAGGAATTTGTGTTCGGAGTATCTTCAAAAACTTATTCAAAACGACGGTGAGTAAAGGTGTTATTTTAAGGGATGGAAATTTTTTTATTGTTGTTTTTTGGTGGCATTTCAGTTGGCGGGCATGACAGCAAGGAGGATGCAGTGTCGTGTATGGAATTAATTCACTGGAAGGTCAGAGAAGAAGCGAAACTGCAATGAAATACTCACGGTATGAATACTAGTGGTTTATAAGGCTCTCTCAGAATTATGTACTCGTTTTAACTGCCGTACATATAATATAAGTCTGTAAAAATGTGTAATATACACAATTCATCACATTATCGCAGGATAACGTAAGAAAAAAACAATGTGCTTCGATTTACATGGAGAATTTTCGGGTCACAAAAAGAATTCGGGTTTTTCTCTTGGAAATATCTCGAATGGAATTGGTTGTATGAGATTTTTTGATTAGACCTTTTTTATGAAGAATTTTAAGGCCTACAAAAAAGCTAGAAAATAAAATTTTCATAAACCTCACGCTTTTCGAGATATTTTCAAAAATAACTTTTTTTTTAGGAGGTTACTGGAAAAGGTACATTACACACATGTTTTTTATTTTGTTAATAACTTGGAAATGATTAGAGTTATGCAATTTTTGTTAAGAACCTTTTTTATAGAGAATTTTAAGATCTATAAAAAATGTAATAGGTAAAAATTACATAAATCTAGCTGTTTTCGAGAAATTTTGATTTATTTTTTTTCAATCAATTTATCACCGTAAATATTGTTTTGTTTTTTTTTTTTCGTCCATGTACTCAATAAGATCGTCAATATTTTTATACTTTGTTGCCTATTTATATTTTCATTAATGAAAATTTATAATTTAAGCATAACTAAGCAATGAACTCAACAAGAAAAAAAAAAAAACCTCTTCCTGTATCAGTGAAAAGGTAAAAACTCAAAAATAAATACATTTATAATGAAATTATCGTTCATTTATTCTCTGTACACTTTTACAACTATTTGTACACATTATAAAAATTATTTATATTCACTCAGTGGCAATAATATGGATTTTCCATATTTTTTTTTCTCCCTCATTTTTTTTTTCTACGCACTCAAGCGCCAAAATTGTGATGAGTCGTAAAATAAAACTATATATTCGGTAAAACAAAATGAATTCTTCAAAATTATAAGAAAAAAAAATTTTTTTTTCTCGCTTTTTTCCACTTGAAGCTCATTGAAATGCACAGATTCATGTATGTGTGTGTGTGTGTGTATGTGTCTTTCTGCCGGCAATAATAATCATGTACCTAATAAAATTCTAAACGTTCAATTCCATATTGAAGCGTGAATGAAAGCGAAGCGGTAATACTGAAAATTTATCGAAACGTCCATCATCACTATATATAGGAATTGTATATGGATTTTCTTCGGAGCTAAATATTAGTTCACGAAGACGACTGACACAAGTATTTATAGTATGTACATTTTTGTAACAATATCTCAATGCTAAAAAATAGAGACTATACATCAGTTAATCCTGTCAACAATTTCATTCATTGACGAATAAAAGAATATATGGATATAACTTTATATTGCCTATATAAAAAGCCATTAGAACTATATAAATATATATGTGTATGTATAGATATACCGATCTGACCATTGGGATATTGCCTTTTGGTTTTTTTGCAATTATCTCGAAAATCGTGGGATTTACGGCTTTTTTTAACTAAACCTTTTTTAAAGCTTTTAAAATTGTCTATAAAAAAGATTCAGGCTAAAAATCCCATAGTACTGATATTTTTCGAGATATTTTGAAAATAAAAATCATTAAATTCTAGAGAAATTGAAATTTCCATTCAGAAATTTCGAATTAAATCTCGAATATCTTTAAAACAATCGAATTTAGAGATTTTATTATCAGAGCCTTTTTTATAGGTTTTAAAATTGTCTATAAAAAAGATTCAGGCTAAAAATCCTATAGTACTGATATTTTTCGAGATATTTTGAAAATAAAAATCATTAAATTCCAAAGAAACTAAAATTTCTATTTAAAAGTTTTTCTATTATAATCCCGAATCGAATTTAGGGATTTTTTCATTACAACCTTTTTTGTAGCTGTCAAAATTTCTAACAAAAAAGATTGAGTACAAAAACTTCACAATACTGATATTTTTCGAAATATTGCAAAAAAAAAAAAAAACAAAAAACCATCAAATTCACTTGCTATACTGACATTTTTCCAAAAATCCTTACAAAACAACAGAAAATAACATCAATTCAACTCTAAACCATTTTTACATCTTCCAAAATCCCC